>BQKZ01002317.1:43624-58158 GCA_036244855.1 Temnopleurus reevesii | reverse complement strand
CCTAGCGCCACCATCTTCACCCTTGCTCACGAGATCGGACACAGCATCGGAATGTACCATGACGATGCCGAGAGTGGGTGCAAGAACAACAAGAACGTCATGGCAACGGATAACTCTGGAGGCAGTGAAGCCTTCAAGTGGTCCAAGTGCAGCAACAACGATCTGCAAGAGTTTTTGAGGTTAGTCCCAGGGGGTGTTGCTTGAAAGTTGCAAATTGTAACGTGCATTTTAATTAGCTCTCGGTATGCGCTTTTAATAAGATGAGCATGAAACAATGGTTTTAGATTTAAGCGGAGCGAGAGTGATTGCTCTTTGAAAGCTCCCTTTAAAAGCGTTAGGGGATAGTGATTTATAGAGCCCCTTGTAATCTTAATCTTACTACATGAGAACCAAATTAATCTCCCCTAAAATTTACTAATAGATGCAAATTTTATGCATACCCATAACACAAAAGTTGTTATTGACAACCCTAAAGCTTGCCCGACATAGTAACAAGTAATGTATGCAACCTGGATTCCTAGTATTGTAGTCTTATTGTTATCAAACGGTTTAAGGAATACCACGTAACTACGTTCAGTGGCAAGGAAAGCACATGAATTTGAATATATAAGTAAACCCGCCTATTGGGAATTTTCACAAAATGGAATCACCTATTATCTTTTCACATTGCAAACTCCTGTTTTTTAAATACATCTTACAGATGATTCTTCTGTACAATCTTTTTGACCATTATGTTTTTTCCTTTTTAATTCCAGTTCTCCCGACTCCGAATGCTTGGATGAGGTGGTAGATGACTTCCCCGCCTTCAACAAGGACACAGTCCTGATGCCTGGACACTTCTATGATGCGCTCAAACAATGCCAGATGACCTTTGGCCCTCACGCTACGGTTGCCGATAGCTACGTCTATTCTCAGGTAAGTAGGCACGGAGTATGGAATCCATTGAGGGCTTAGGAAATAATGATAATTATACGTTCTTATATATAGTGCCTTACACTAACTATATCGATCGTCCCTCTAAAACATATTATATGTTCACGTATTGGCACGGATATGGTTATATTAAAAACAAGATTGGCATTAATGCACACCTTCAAGGCTTCGATCGTCCCTCTACAATATAGCATAATTAACAGTGCAGCTGTAAATAGCACGCTGCATTTAAGAAAAGAAAATCTTGCCAGGTACCCATTCACTTCATCTGGGTCGAGTGCATCACAATATGGATGATTTTCTTGCTGAAGGGAAATTAACCCTATGGGCAAACCTACAACCCACTAGTTGAAAGGTGAGGGTCAGAACCAGTACATCATGACGCTTCCTTTTAGGAAAAAAAGTCTTAGTTGCCTCTTTCGAGGGAACAAAATAATCTGCTTCAAATTGTGTTTGCTTACAGCATCCTCTATTCTCCGAAATAAAACATTACATTTTTAGTAAAAAATGTATTTAGGACAGAAAGTGTGTAGTCTAGAATTTTTCATTGTCCATTTTGGCCCGTTTTGAACTGTCAAATTTTATCCTCAAAATACGATTACCCCCGGTAGTGCTTGTATATACTGTTTAAATTTTGTTGGAAGGCAAGGTGTGCAAAGAAAATAACAGTAGGAAATTGTGTTGATACTTTTCTACTCGTCTTATTTGGAAAAAGTGATATTTTATTGACATGCATTCTGCATTCATGTATTTCCAGTTATCTGAGAGGGTGTTGCTACAAAGTTGCAATTTATCACAAATCCACTGCAAATCAGAAAGTGCAACACATTTTTGATTGACACGCTGTCTGCATTTTCAACAAAACACGTAAACTCATTAATGTATATCCTTACTATAAGCTTGACACTTATGACACATTGTGTTAATGGTGTCATTAAACCCTAAGCAAGCAAGCAATCAATCAATCAATCAACAAGTTACACATGTAACAATGGTTATGACTGGCCGATCAACTGCAACTTGAAAAATTGTTTGCAACTTTGTAGCAACACCCCCTAAGAGCAATATATAAAGTACCTTTATTCGCCATATTAGAAAACAAAGTACACATAAGTACAAAGTAATGACACGCTGTCTGCACTTTTATTTTATCTTGAGAGTTAAAGGGGTACTATTATGAAAATACAAATTGATCTGTATTGATGTATTATACCATTATCAATACCCTCTTCAGTGAAAGAGAGCCCAAATGTGTTTCATATATTTAATAATATTTTTTTTTCAATTTTATGTTGGCTTAGTAAGTAACGCCCCTAAATATGTTCAATACAGGTGATTGCGCATTCCAATTCCCTTTCATTGATCCACATATTTCCTTTTGTTATTTACAGCACCAACTCTGAAACATGATCTAGCAAGGTGAACAAACTTGACTCTTGTGATGTCACAATAGGATTTACATTTGAAAGAAATTTTTAGGGGCGTTCCCTACTTAGCCAATATAAAAAAAAATATTATTAAATATATGAAACACATTTGGGCTCTCTTTCACTGAAAAGGGTATTGATATTGGTATAATACATCAATACAGATCAACTTGTATTTTCATAATAGTGACCCTTTAAGCAATTATGTGTTTATTTTGCAGGATATGTGCTCAGCGCTGCAGTGTATGCTTAAAGGGATATTATGACCGGTATGGCATTAATGTTTCATTTTATTTTGCAGGATATGTGCTCAGCGCTGCAGGGTATGGTTAAAGGGATATTATGACCGGTATGGCAATTATGTTTCATTTTATTTTGCAGGATATGTGCTCAGAGCTGCAGGGTATGCTTAAAGGGATATTATGACCGGTATGGCATTTATGTTGTATTTTATTTTGCAGGATATGTGCTCAGAGCTGCAGGGTATGCTTAAAGGGATATTATGACCGGTATGGCAATAATGTTTCATTTTATTTTGCAGGACATGTGCTCAGAGCTGCAGTGTATGGTTAAAGGCAAGCTGACCACGAACCACATCCCAGCATTGGATGGTACTAAGTGTGGGGAAGGCAGAGGAATGGTGAGATATTAAAATTTGCCTGTTAAGGATTTAGTTCACCAATCGCAAGGTGCTTACAAACGACAGTAAAAAGTGCCATATTAATATTATGAAAGGGAAGTCTACCCAAGAAAAAAAAATTTTAAACAGAATTTTGATGAGGAGAACAAAACAACCCAAAGGAAAGTCGGACAGCTTTTATAAAAAGAGTTATGAATTTTTAATGATTTTGAAAAAATTGGCCAGGGAATGAAAATTTTCAGGTATGTTGCCAATTTGATGCACTACTACTAACCATTCATTTTGGCTCAAGGCAGTTTTGATACCTTGGACATGAACAGTTGTTGCTCACCCAAGCCTAAGTGGCAATGTGTAGATGACACTATGGAGCATCTATAAACAAGGAAATATATCCCTAATATTTTTAGTTTCATTTTAAATGGACATTTAAAACATGTAAATTTATATAGTGCTTAATTCCAAGTAGGTTCAAAGTGCTTTACATAATGAATACATTCATTCATTAAAAAATCTGCATAAGACATAGCATGTACATAATATATATAGAGCAAATTAATCCAAGTGCAAAATAATATCAAAACATGAGCAGAACCAAATTTTATGTAATTTATAACAGTGCAAAGTTTTTATGTTATGTAATTTTGCTGTTTTTATTTCATTACTGATATAAATCTGTAATGTTGCTTGAATACATTGTAAATGTTAACAACAATAAATATTATAAATAAAACTGCAATTGAATTGAATTGGTAGACCACGAATACATATCTTTTGACATATATTTCTCCACTTTTCAGATTTGTGTCCATGGCCAATGTTTGAAGGTCGTCAGCTCGTATGAATGTGAAGGAGGACCTTGCGTGCCAGAGTAAGTCGTCATCCAGGACATAAATTATTTTACAACAAATTCAATCACTATTCCTTTCCTAAATTGGCAACACTAGAATTTTAAATTTTCTTTTTAGAAGGTGCCAAGTAAATGTTATGTTACCACTTTGAATCTGTATTACCACAAAGCATGTTAAAATGGTAAAAGTTGCACCAATTTGGGTGAAAATTAAGGATTTTCAAATGTCTAATGTGTTGCCAATTTAAGGATTTGACAATTTCAATATTTATTTTGATTTGAAACATTCTCTGCAATAAATGACAAACATTGGCACAAAAATGATGGTTACATTTGGTGTAGAATTTTTTCCTCTTTCTTTTTAAAAGTTATGGAGCCCCCAAAATGTGTTCTATCTTCCTGAAAGGGTTAGCCTCTACATTTAGTTCATTTTTTACAAGTAGTTCATCCATTCAGAATCCTAATTTTGTTTTCTGTAATTTGTGCCTTACAGAATTCACATAAAATATTGAGAGATTGGGTTGTTATGAGCACCAAATCACAATAGAAAGATTGGCAAATGGGAAAGTGTTGCCCTATATACGTTAAAGCTTGTTTATGTACATAAATAAAATGTACATTTCGTTGGAATGCTCTCCCACTGGGGATCCGATCAGCAGACTCGCTCTAAATCTCTTATCCGAGACCCTATTTGTTTTCGTCATAATTTTAAGATCTGGGCGGTGTTTCATCAAGTTACGCTTGACTGGTATCAGTTCTTGTGCTGAATTATTGAGAATCTTCCGCGAATTACGCTTAACGTATTACAGTCTTTCTTAAAGTCGTGTGTAACTTTAAGAACGATTTGGTGAAACACCTCCCTGTTCACAACTATGTATTTACCCACACATACCGTAATCATGAATCTATGCCTACAGCAACAAATTCTTTCTGTTGTATACTTTTCTTAGCACCCTGGAAACAACATGATTGATTGAACACGATTCTTTGCTCAGTTCAGTTAATTGCCCCTGAACAAAGAGTCGTGTTGAAGCATGTTGCTTCCGGGCTACAATGTCACTGGGGCATTACTAGATACATGGTGCATTACAAACACTTATTATTATTATTATTACAATTTCTAATGTATACATTTTTTTTTCACACTCATTAATGTATATCCAACTATAAACGTGACGCTTATTATTTTCAGGTGGCTACCAGGAAGCTTTGGCGTGTGCCAGCCAGATTGTTATCGGTACCGAAACGTCTTCTGTGTAGAGCGCCAAGATGACGGAACCACCGTTCTCGTAAGCAATGTATCTCGGTGCCCAGCGGAAGTCCCTGCCGACCAGGAGTATTGTTGCGAGACGATGAATGTTGGAGAGTGAGTAACTTCTCAACACATTCAGGACAGGAATTATTTTGCAACTTTTCCTTTCCTAAATTGGCAACACTGAAATAATCATATTCTCTTTTAAATATAAACATTCCATTTAAATCTATCAAATAAAGAGAACTGCTGAAACTTCTTATCCAATAATATATATTACCAAATTGCATTTTCCACGCCAAAATCATTTCAAAACCTTGTCAATTTGCATGAAAACTAAGAATTTAAAAAATATCTAACACTGTATGTTGCCAATTTTAAGGATTTTTGAACATTTTAGTGATTACTTTCATTCGAACAAAAATGCAATTGGTGGCACAATAGTAATGGCCAGATTGGATGTATAATTTTTTCTCTTCTCTTGAATGTGGCACCTTTTTAGAGCCTGCATGAAAATCGTATCAAAGGAGTTAGAGGTGGTAGTGGTGGGGTGGATTAGCGCCCCCCCTCAGTTTTTTTGGAGGCCCAAGAACGACAGACCCTCTGAAAATGGCAAGTTATTTGATTTGCGATCAATTGCAAACTTGTGTACATGATATGCCATAGACTTGCGATTGATATCAATCGCTATCAGATTAGCAATTAATCGCAATCTTTATGTTACGAGGCCCAGATTTCTTTTTTGGGTTTGATCCCTAAAATGGCAGATCTTTATGAGAATTGATAGCTTAAAGAAATTTCCCCACCATCTTAATTTCAGGTTGATTTGATCGAGGAAAATAGTGTACAGATTTCTGTTTGCAGTTATTCACTTCTGAGCATTGTCTCTCTCAACCTTCTTTTTGCAGCAATAGCACATCGTACCAGGTCATTAGCAGCGAGTGTTCAGTGACGTGCGGAACGGGAACAGCGACCCGAATCATTGCCTGTGTCAACGGGGATGGAAATACTGTGCCAGATTCGGAATGCACGGATCCACGTCCCGCAACGCAAGTGGAGTGCGCCCCTGCTCCCTGCCCCGGAGTCACGTACATCCTCTTCTACAGCGAATACTTGGAGGTTAGAATGCCATTCAATCGAGGAGTCTACCTAAAAATCATTTCAAAACGAACAGAAAAATCATATGAACAGAAAAAGAAAGGTTGAGAAATATCGGTTAACTTGAAAGAGAGTTATGAATGTTTTAATATTTAGACAAATTGGCAACTGATGAACATACAGTAATTCTGGTTAGTAGCTCACCCATGAGGTCATTAAATTGGCAACATGTCTGAAACTTTTCACTAATTTTTTGTTCCTTGTTCTGCTCATCCAATTTTTCTGCTATTAAAAATATTTTGTGGTAGACTCTTATTCTAAAAGGGAACCAACCATCGGAATTATCATGCTCTTGTTGAAAGAGGAAATTTTGAATGAACTAAAAATTTCCCCTTTTATATTGGCCAGATAAAAGAAGAAATTTTGCACCCAAAGAAGCAGACAAGCAAAGAGAATGAAGATTATTCCCAGAAATTTTGCGCCCCTTCCTTCTACTTTTGGGTTCAGCCCTCTACCCCAAGTTTAATTGCCCCTTTAAGATTGGTCTGATAAAAGAAGAAAAGGAAAGTTATTTCTAGAAATTTCCCACCCCCTTCCATTGCTTGATGTATACATTGAGAGTAAAAGTTTGCAAATGTTACCAAAAGTTGACATTGGTTACATGGTCATGAGTCTCGCCTTTCAACAAGAGGGTCGTAGGTTCGAGTCCCACCCAGAGCATTAATTTTCTTCAGCAAGAAATTCATCCACATTGTGCTGCACTCAACCCAGGTGAGGTGAATGGGTACCTGGTAGGAATATTTATTCCTTGAAACGCCAAGTGCGCTGCATAGTGGCCGCCGGGCTAAAGCCAGGGTAATAATGCTGCAATTGTAGAGCGCTTAGGGAATTCTCATGAAGAGTTGATAGGCGCTATATAAAATCCATTCATTATTATTATTCTAATTTTTACAGTGCTCTGTGACATGCGACCAAGGAGTGCAGACACGTACACCCTTTTGCTCTTCATCGAGTGGTACCAGCGAGTCCATTGAGATTTGCCGTCAAGTTTTCAACACGATCGAAACGACGCAAGCCTGCAACCTTGGTACTTGCCCCGGCACCGTGGTCGAGACCTATTCCTATCGGACCACCGTCGCCGTCCCAGTAAGTATAGTAATCAAATATACCATGTACTGAGAAGTTCTAGTTGAAGTTATGGATTGTGGGGAGACTGGCATAGCACTAAGTCACTGTGCCGCTCACCGACGTATCCATAATTTCAAATAGTGCTCCGAAATAATCTGTTGATTAAATGAATTCCTACAAATCCTCATCTACGAGATTAAATCTCGGGTCATTGATGGGCGCAGCCATTGTTTATGTTTGAACGACCTTTGATCTTTATATCGCAGTATCGATAGCTGAATATCCAGTTATCGTAAGGGATGACGTCAGAGTATTCACATATCCAAAACTATCTCGAGGTACGACACAGACGACGTCTCGCCATATCCAATTTTTTTGTCATGGTGAAAATATTTTAATCACGTGACTGCTCCTTGACCAATGACGGGGACAAAAACCTCACTCAAACCTACCCAATAACTTCATGATTACAAGAGAAGGAAGCTTCCATTGCCGTTCATATCTCGACGGAATAATACGGGATGAAACTCGTTTGTGTGCTTGAAATGAAGTTGTTTACTCTGTCCCAGGCCGTTCTATGAGAGGAGGGAATTTTTCCTGGGAAAGCAGGAAGTTATCCGAATTGTTTTTCAGTATATCCGTACTATAATCGTGACACTTGTACGACTCATTGTGTTGATAGTGTCTTATGCAATCAATTTGTCCCAGGCCTTTGCCCCTTTGGTCTTCTGCTCCTAGTGAATATTTTGCCCCCAAATGAAACTACAGTTTGTGCATTCTGAATAAGCTTACTGTATAAGCTGAGATTTTTGCGATGGTTTTATTTTCGCTAATTTCGCGGTTATGGATGACCAAAAAATTTCCACTCTACATTTTTGTCCATTCATTTATGTACAGACACAGTCAAAATCGTGAAAATAACGACACGCCAATGTTTGAAAGTGGTCTGAAATAGCGAAAATATCTGTATGCTAAAATATGGACTTGTACAGTATTTGGTCGCATCCTCTAGGAACTTGTACATAGTGCATTCTTGGGACTGTAACATAAACTAGAGATTATTTGCTGTATAATTATGCATAAATAATCGTGGTTTTACCAGTGTTACGTTTGTTGAATCACTTCTTAATCTATAATAATGCCAAAGCATTTTCAAATCTTTCTGTCTCTCCCTCTCTCATCCCGCTCCTCATCCCATTGTGTTCATCATCCTATTCATACATTGCCTTTATGTCTGCTCTTTACCTTCAACTCTTTTCCCTTCTTCTCTCTCACCTCTTATTATATCACTTAATTTATTGTTCTAAAATACACGTTCTCGTCTATTCGTTTTGTTTATAAAAATTATATATTTTTTCTTTGTGTCAAGGCGACCCCAACACAAGCTCTGCTTTTCGGGTCTTCGCCTCCTTAATTTTTACTATGTTGTCTTACATTTACCTTATGTATGTATGTATTTTGAAAAAGGAAATAAATGTTCTATTCAAATAAAAAAAAAATCAAATCAATTTTGGAATCACTCCTAAACTTTTGTACATGGTTTCCCATAGACATACGATTGAAATATAATCGAAGGGAAACATGTTACGCGGCCTTGGAGGTATGAAGTACAATGGATTTGAAATCTCTTCAGTATACTGAATGTGTCGCGTGGAAAAGGTACTTCTGATTGCTTTTATGCGAGAAAAGTCGAAATCAACAAAAAACAATCAATTTTCAATCTTTTATTCATGATAAAAATACCCATTTGACAAGAAAGGTGGCCTTTATGGACAGGTGGTCTTCATATACAAGTGTTTGCTAATGAGAAGCAGGTTTGACTGTATTTCCACAAAATATTTTTTTTTCTTTTTATCAGTGCTCGGTGACCTGCGGACAGGGCGTCGAACAGTTGACAATCACCTGTGTAGATGAATCGGGGAATGTCGTTGACGATATGAACTGCGCCAATCTCAACCGGCCTTCACCAGTACGAGTCTGCATCTTGCCAGACTGCATGGAGACGTACAGATATGTAGCTACATCATATGGGGCTGTAAGTCATTCATTTTTTTCAGCCACTACTCCAGCCACGAATACCCCATTTAGCATGGGGAAAACAGGGATAGCAGCCACTAATACCCAATGCCGGCATGGGGTAGAATCAATGTCCTTTGTTTCAAGCGGGAATGAGCATACAGGCCAGGTGGCAAAATGCCTTCTATGGCAGCATGCAATGGAACGAGGAGATTAGATAACAATAGAGAACGGGCTTGGCACGCAGTCGTTATGTGCTATATTCTATGGAGGAGGATGCAGGCAGAACCCATAGTGACTTTAGCTCTCTTCCCTAAGGTTTTGGTAAAAGTAAAAACTTTTGTTCACAAATTTTGTCTTCAAATCTAAATAAAGTGAAATATATTAGTATCATGAACATATTGCACAAAAGATTGTGTGAAAAACGAATCAGTCTTGGGAAAGCTATAACCTAAAATGTGCAAAATATCTCAGTCTCGGGTACCCCAATACTGAATCCATATTTTCTTTCTTGATAAAGAGCACTTTCTCATGCACAGAATTAAATGAAAATTTCAGAATTTGTTTTTTGGGTATTACTTTTTATTCTTTACTATTCCAATGACAAATCTTGGAAATAACCTTGCATATGCCCAATAACAAAATATTATTACAAGGTTCTCACTATCGGCTAGTATTCTGCTTGAACAAAGGAAACGGAGTCGTCACTGGGCATTATCATTCATGAGAACTTGAGCAAATTCATGATCACGAAAGTAGAGCTTATACGCTACATGCATGAATCCAGTTTGGATTGACTACTTGTACATCTTTGGATCAATACATTTACTTGATTTTGTCTTAAATTTCAGTGTTCGGTAACATGTGGCTCTGGTTCTCGCTCTCGATCGGTATTCTGCTTGAACGAAGGAAACCGAGTCGTCCATGAGTCGTTCTGTGCCAACTTGACCCGACTTACGGAAATGGAAAATTGTGAACTCGGACCCTGCACAGTCACGTACAGCTTTGAGGCTGACGCCTTCCCAATGGTGAGCTTACATGCATTTTATTTCTTTGAAAAGTCAAAATCTAGAATTTCACATAACAAGCAGAATAAAGTATTGAGAGGTAGGCAAGCAGAGTTTACTTGCATTTTATTTCTTTGAAAAGTCAAAATTTAGAAACTATATGGAAGATTTACTATATATTTGATAGTTTGCTTATGATTAAGATTCTGCCGGGATCGAAAGCTCAAGCTCTCTTTTTACTTCAACTTATTCCACAGCTCTCCAGACAAAATATTCAGGTTTTGCAAATTATTGAGAGATACTGTAGGCAAACAGAGTTTACTTGCATTCTATTTCATTGCATAGTAAACAAATTTAGAATTTGCATAGAAGATTTACTATATATTTGACATTTACAAGAAATAGGAGACAAAATATTCACATAACAAACAGAGTAAAGTATTGAGAGATATGTAAATATAATTGACTTGCGTTTTTCTTTGAAAAGTGAAAATTTAGAATTCGTATGCAGGTAATAATTTTCCTGGTATCAAATTGCAATTTGCTATGCATTTTAGGATGGTGCTATACAGTAACTTTTTCACACAGAACTATACAATAAATTATTGAAAATGTTTCCTCAATGTCTAAAACTGCTGATCAATTGTAAATAGTAAAATTATTCCCTGGTATGGAAGATTTATTTTCCATTTATATATTAGTTTTATTTTAGTAGGGAAGCTCCATCAGTTGCCTTGATAGTGGGTATCGGATGTTGCATTCTTCAGAAAAAGGGGATAATATTCCAAGCTAAAAACCCGGCAAATGAAAAACTTTGCCTACACATTTCTGCATTTTGAATGGAACGGAAGATCTGGGTTCAATGCCCGGTCGAGTCATACCAAAGACTTGTATAAAATGGGATCATCATCCTTCTTGCCAGGCGCTCGGCATTTAAGAATAGAGAAGGGTAATAATAACTCTATGCTATGCAGGGCCCGCTGGAAGAACAGCTTGCAGCTGAAAGTGGCTACCCTGGGTAAATAAGAGATATTATTATTAAATATTAGTGTTGTAAATATCATTTATCAAGATTCATAACTTGTACATGTTTACCACACATTCCTTTGGTAATTAACCGATAATGGTCTTTTTTTTTTTTCTCGTTCTAGTGTACGTTGACGTGTGGAATTCAGAATTTCACCAGGGATGTTGTTTGCCGTTCTTCTGCTGGAGATATTGTCAGTGACACTAACTGCATTAACGCCGGCCAGGTCGCCCCGGTATCATTCTTCGACTGTGATCTCGAGCCGTGTGGCAATTACGTCTACAGAATCGGAGAATATGGCGTGGTAAGAAAAAAAACTGAATTGTTCCTTAAGACCCTGTCACATAGGGCCCTGGAAGCAGCACGATTTCAACACTTTTTCTTCGCAAGCAGCTAACTGTGAACTGATCAAAGAGTCGTGTTGATTCTCGTTGCTTCCGGGGCCCTATGTGACTGGGGCCCCCAAGAAAAGTCACAATTTCCTCCAAAACAGAAAAATCAGATGAATAGATGAAAATAAGAAAGTCTGAGAGAAATTTAAAAACGAAAAGCTTGTCTACATGTATGTACACAGCATATTGTTATTTGTTTTTGTTACATAATCATATTATCCAAATAACAATAATGATTTTGCATTGTTATGAATCACATAACAAAATCATATCGGAAAGTCTGTATGCATCATGGAGAAATAGAAATATAGAGATATTTAGAAAATTAATTTCCAACACTGACACATAATTCATAGCTGCCAACCAGTACGGATTCCTTTCCACATTTCAACTCTATTACACATAGCAAGGGTCTTTTGAATTGAATAGATATTCAAGATCAGTTTACAGGCGAAGAAGAATATAAACCAACACACCTGTTTCTCCCATAAAAATGCTTTTTCATCCACCGAATGTATGTTTTGCTGCTATACAAAATAGCATACCTCTCGATCTTATAAATAGCTTCCAGATGCTTTCCAGGTGTTGCCATTGATTCAAGGAGACAAAAAGGTGGTATTGTGGACATAACAATGTCTTACTTAATTACTGATTGCCAACTAATAATGTACTCCAAAAGCAAGTAAAATAGGAGAAAAATACGGATTTCGGTTGGCAGCTCTGATAATTTCTAACACTGACACATAATTACACTTACGTGGTATCTCGGTGCAAAAGAAACCATTTGCTAGTTAATTGGCAGTATGCATTAACCCTATTCCAACTGGGGGGGGGGGTCAATTTGACCCCCCCCTCGACAAATTTTGTGATCGCTCGGCCGCGCAAAATTCTTTCACCGCGAGACTTGCTGACTTTTTTCTTTCAAGTCTTGCGCAACTTTTAAGACTATTTTCGCGAAAATCGGGCGCATGGTTACATCGCCGCGCCACTTTTTGTACATGCATGTCAGACCGAAAATCGCTCAAAAACGTGATTTTGTGTACAAAGTCAATGTAAATTGTGATTTCTGTCTGAATTCATAAAGATGTAGTTATTTTCAATTTTATGGGTTGTAATTGATTCATTTTAGCATAAATATGCTTAAAAAATGTTCTGCAATAAATTCCATCCAAAAAACAATAGAAAACAAAAGGTCGAAAAAACAAAGAAATACATAAGAAATTCATAAAACAATAAAAACATAAGAAATATATTGTCACACCAAATTTTTTTTCAAGTAGTATTGTGAGGAATCATATGGAGAATATTCATACCAAAAATGAGCTTTCTAGGAGCTTCAATGAGTGAAATAGAACAGAAAATAAGATTTCATGCATAAATTTGCATAATTAATTAATTAAAAATAGAAATCATAAATTTTCAGAAAATCAAACTATACAGTCATGTAGTTTACACTCTACACTATGCGCGTGCAAAATTTTGCGGCGATCGCGCGATCCACGGCCGAGATCTGAAGGGGGGGTCAAATTGACCCCCCCCCCAGTATAAACTTGGTCTGAAAAAGCCCAGTTAAAATAGGGTTAAACCAACTCCCCTAAACAGCGAAATAACATTAAAAAGGTATTTAGTTTTCAAATATTGAATAGACCAGTTTCGTAATGTATTCAAATTTTGTGCACGCTTCTTTGTCAAACGCACAATGACCAACTATTTGTGCATCTGCTATTAATTAATGACATTTCAATAGAAGGAATGTGGATAGCACGCAGTGGTTGTTACTAGGTTGGTCAAGCTACAATGTTTGTCCAACCTCGAATGCTCATGTATGCAAGTAGCATTCTGACTATTGTACTCCCATTATTTTCTGACTGTGGAAGACATGGTTTGATTTGGGGAAGATGTGAATAAATTTGAATACATTTCGAAAGTGGTCTATTGAACTGCACATCCATTAAAAGGATAGATCACCCCAGAATTTTCTTGCCTCCATTAGAACTTAGATGATATTTCTTAATGAGTAAATATTGATATTCCCGAAAAACGTCCGGGTGGGAGTTATAAATCTGAAATCAATTTGTTAGCTCGGGGCAACGATCTCTTCTACTGCAAATTGCCATATCAAAATTCCCCACCGGAGCTTTGACGTGCTATGCGATCGTCATTTGGCCATGCGATGGCCTGATTGCAAGCTATGCCACTTAAACAATATCGGTTATTTTGGAGCGATCGTTTTCTGTCCATTGATCGGAATTGCAAATGGCGGTGGGCAGGAGCCAGTTAATAAGAAGGGTATAATTTGACTATTAGGTTTTAATGAAATAAAAAGCAAAGTTCTCAGGAAGGATGGGACTATAAAATCTGCTACAATAAATTCTGGAGTGAACTACATGTATCCCTTTAAAAAATGTTGCCTGGAGCTTTAATTGCACTTCCATGCATTGATCAAGAACGAGTTTCATGGACTCCTCAACTAGTAATACACATGTAGGATAAAGTTATTTAAGGTCAATTATATGCACTTACAGTGTAAGTGATATACAAATCATATTTTATGATTCCGGTTCAGTCGCACTGCGCCCCAATTGATCATGAACGAGCGGTTTATGTGCTTTTAAAGCCCATGTATAGTTTTGGTAAAGATGAAAGAAATGTGAATTTTGGGGATATTTACCATGACATATAGTTTCTATACACATTTCAAGACCATAGCATATTTTTCTACGAGCGAATTCTTTTGAAAATTTGAATTTGACCGTTAAATCGTATT
>BQKZ01002317.1:25680-42392 GCA_036244855.1 Temnopleurus reevesii | reverse complement strand
GGTACTATTCCATGGTACTATTCCATGGCAAACGGCTTTCTTAGCAAATCTATTCATTTTTCTCGTCTGTACACTGTCAATGCAACGATCTTAGTGTAAGGGATATAATAATTCATATTCTGTCAATTTATCTAAGGTTAATTTTATAATAATACACAACATTTATATCAAGTTTCAAGTTTATTGATTCATCTTCCTCATAACAGGATACATTAATTTGTGTCAATATACAATATTTTCAAGACGAGACATGGAAACAGAAGCAGAGCAAAAAGAGAAAGATAAGGAGACCTATAGAAGCAGAGCTTGTGATTAAGGCCATCTTGAAAACAAACTTTACTAATCTGTAACCAAGTATTTTCTATGAATGCTTATAATATTGGGTTACAAGGTAAATCGTATTTACAAAGTGTTTCTAAGCGCTCTGTGCATTATTACCCGGCAATAGCATGGCCACCATTTGGTGCTCACTTCCTACCAGTACCCATCCACGTGGGTCGAGTGCAGCAGAATGCGGATAAATTTCTTGCTGAAGGAAATTGACGCCATGGATGGGATTACATGCACTTAAAATAAGAATCCCTTTAAATTAGAAAAGGCTAAAACAGAGATGCCAACCTAACACCGTATTCTCTGTATTTTACGTTTGGATGAGGGGTACCTCACTCGATGGATATGGGTAATAATTCACCACAATGAAATACCACCATGCATCCACCTGTCAACCTGAAAGCTCTTAACATTCATGTTACTTTTAGTATTAAACGAGGTACATTTTTTGCACTATTTGACAGGTGTGTCACCAAGAACCTAAAGCATTCGTCTGGGATGGGTCATGAATAGTCGATACCAGTAGACAATGTTATTTTCTCCATAGAGACGGGTGCGATGCCTTTTGGTATCCTGGTGTTCTGCATTCATAAACATCTATAGGTCTTAGTACCACCTTATGAAGTAAAATAGGATAGAAAGTTTTTGGTTGGCATGTCTGCTAATAACTTTTATTTGATATTTTTCAGTGTTCTGCTACGTGTGGCATCGGTATCCAGCAGCGTTCAGTGGAATGCATAGATCTGGATAACAACAATGAAACGGTCAGCAACGATTTTTGCTCTCAACCGCCCCCTGTCACTGCCATTCTGTGTAATCTCGTAGACTGTCCCACCCAGTAAGTATTGCTGACGTTTGAAAACCGAACAATTTTGAAATCGGAGGCTACTTTATGCCGCAACATATCTTACATAGAATTTTCAAGCAAACAATTCATGGAAGCATTGTGGCAAAGTACTTCTGACTTCCACCTGGTGCTTGTCGATTGAATACTGCAAATTTTGTCAATTTGATAATAATAATAATACACAAAATTTATATAGCGCTTAATTCCGAAGAAAATAGGTTCAAAGCGCTTTACAATATAAACATAACAAACACATATAGATTAAATTCATAACAAGTACAAAATAATACGTATGAATGAGAATTAGCAAAACAAATACTATTAGAAACATATTAAAACATACATACCGTTAGTGTACTTCACTCAACCCAAGCGTTTACATGCAAACCTGGCAGGATATTCAGATAGTAATCACTCCCGTAGGCTGATATTGTGGAAGCTCCCTATGGAGCTTAAAGGTAATGCAATATGTGTGGTTGATATTGTTGTACAGTCAAACCTGTCTACAGTGGCCACTGTCTATAGTAACCACCTGTCTATAGTGGCCACTCAAATTGATCCCCTCCAGGTGAAAATTCATGTTATAGAACCTGTCTATAGAGGCCACCTGTCTGCAGTGGCCACTTTTTCTGTTTCCCTTGGGGTGGCCACTATAGACAGGTTTGACTGTATATCCTTTGACATGGGTAAAAAGTTATTGAGAGCACTATGGGGAGTATAATTAATAATAATAAAATTTAATTCACATGTAAGTGAACTTTTCTATAAAGACCACCTGCTGATAAAGACCCCTTTATCTGACTGCCTTGGGTGGTCCGTATATACATGTTTAACTGCACGATTCCAACATTTTCAATCTTCTCTCTTTTTCTACCAGATACACCTACTTGACATCGCCGTTTGATGCGTGTACCTGCGAGGGCATTCAGACACGTTTCGTGGTGTGTATCACGTTCGTGAACGGAGCCCCGGTGAGAGCCTCCGAAGATGATTGCACCAACGCTGGCGTGACGAAACCCAATACCACGCAGGCCTGTGAAGCGCCCACTACGTGTAACCCGGTCTGGCGGACAGGCGAGTGGAGCGGTGTAAGTGCTCTTCGATATGACCTTCAGGGCGGCGTTTCATTAAATTGTTCTTAAAGCTATGCACGATTGGAAAAGGTTAACGAGTCTAAGAAGGTGCAGTTGCAGTTTGCACCAACCAAAATCATTGTTTCATGCGTGGCTTGTTAGAAGGGCATATCATGCGCGAATTAAAATGTGCGTAACAATTTGCAACTGATTTGCAGTTGATTTGCGATCATTTGCGACTTTTCAACAACATCCCCTAATACCCATAAGATTCTCTATCATTTAAAAAGTGGTACCAATTGTGCGTAAATTTGTTCAAGTCTTTCTTAATTAGGTGAAATGCCCAATTTGCAAGTGCCTCAAAAGTTTACATGCCCATGAAGAAACATGGCTTGCCCAAATTCTGGAATGATATTTGTTGTACACTATATATCTACACTTTTTTTTATAGGTAAATTCGTATTTATATCCTGTAAGTTTAGTATATTTTATATCTTTTTGATTCTCCCAACAGTGCTCGGTGTCGTGTGGCAACGGTGTCCAAACTAGGGTAGTGTATTGTGTCGAGTCGGAGGAATCCAACGTCATCGTTTCGTCTTCGTCCTGCGTCGCAGAGGATGAGCCCGCCAGCGTTCAGATCTGCAACGACGGCAACTGCGTAGTGTGAGTCTTTTTAAAATTTTCAATGTATTTTAGAAACATGTGTCATATATCTTGATGAAATACTAAAAAGTTCAAATGAACACCATTAGAGTCGGCTACCAGTCAGTATGAATGTGTGTATGTGTGTGTGTCTGTGTGTGTGTGTGTGTGTGTGCGTGGTGCCTGTGTGTGTTTTGTTTGTCTGTTATAAATGTTTGCTTGATAGTATCTACATGTATGTGAGTTTTGTTTATAATTCTGTAAATATGTTTTTCTCATTATCTTGTTGTAATATGCATCATTTTAACATAGATGCATTACTTTAATACACAATACTGTGATGTTTTTTTTCCGGAACTGTTATGGGGCCCCCTCCACAAGATGTGCTTCTTTTGGTGTCCCAGCTCTTTCATTATATTCTCTACATTGTCTAAATCTATGTCAAAACCATATGTATGCAATAGAATGGTAAATAAATACATGTATTTCACTAAAAAATTATTTGTTCAATGTCTGTTTAGTCCTTGTTCAACCAACCACTTCCATGATATAGTCAATTTATTTATGCTTACCTCAAGAGAAACTGTAATTGGCTGCACACGGATAGCTTCAGAAACTGCAACAGATTTTAGGATTTTTTGTCACACAAACATTTCTTGTACATTGAGGTCTGCTCATGTCCTTTCATTCTCTGACATCAACCAAGTTCATACTCCATTATTACCTCGAACCTTCAGTATTGCACATATTTCCTTGTCACAGTCCATGAGTAATTCCCTTTTTTTCCCATGTTTTATTTCTTGCTTTTTTCACCAAAAAGTCCGGTAACGATGCAGATATCAGGATTTTAAATGGAAATAATGTTGACAGTAAACAAATTCGTACTTTATAACAAAACATAAAATACAGTACAATTTGAAAAGATTACTCATTTGGGTGCAATGTTTTTCTTTTGTGATATCTGACATATTTTTCTCGGTAATAATTTTTGTCTATTTTTCTACGTACTAGGCTTTCTCTCGCTTGAAATGTTGAAAGGTTTTCTGTCTCTTTCTACGAAAGTTAGGTTTTCCATAAAATATCAATGTCTTCACAATATTACCATCTTTTGAAGCCATACCAAAACAATATCTAGACAAGAAAAACTAGGCAAATTTGTCGTTTTTGTAGTGATTGCTTTTTCTATGTATTTATTGTATTTTGTTCCCATGTAAATATTGAATTTGATTATAAATATTGCTTTTTTATGTATATTTGATGTGGTCTGGACCAATCTGAAAACCAGCTGATGGCTGAACAGGGCAATCCAGCCCTAAGTGGTGGATAAATAACTAAAATGAAAACAAAATAAATCTACGTTCTTCAAATCTTTTTCCCAATATCTCCAGCAGAGAATAATCTGAAAGTATATTTTTTCTTAATCCATTCCAGTTACACCTGGGTTTCGGAGCAATTTGGCGAGTGTTCCACGACGTGTGGCGAGGGTGTTAGGGTTCGTAAAGTGCGCTGTTACGCCATCTCAGGTGGTAGCTTCTCACAGGCGGACGGTTCTCTCTGCAACCCGGGCGAAGAGCCCGCCAGCGAAGAGATTTGTGATTTGCCCGACTGTGGCGGAGTCTACGAGGCTACAGCATGGAGCGAGGTCAGTTTGAAACCTAAATAAAATTCTGGTTTGGAAGAGGGTTGATCAGTTGTCTCACGATGTGCAAGCGTAGAACTTTTGCGCATCGTGAGACAACTGATTCTTCTGATTTTGTTCATGCTCTTGAGAGGTTTTTATATAATAATAATAATAATATTGATTCATTATATAGCGCTAAAATGATAACGTGTCCTATTTACCCAGGGTAGCCCTTGGTACTACTCTTGTTCAACAGAGTAAGAGGGATGGAAATTTCTTTTGTATATGTATTTTCTATTTGCTATTACCCAGTAATTTATGTTTTAGCTATTGTTGATTGTTAAAAAAAAAAGTACTCACTCTGGAGAGGGTTTCGTAATGGTAATTACCGAGGGTTGTCACTTCTGCTTTTATAAACTGTTCTCCATACACACTCTGAGCAGAAGGGACTAAGAATGGGGACAAAGTAAAGAACTTCAAGCATTTACAATGCATGTACATTGTAGCTTCATGATCACAAAAAAAAAAGAAGAGTCCTAGGTAATACTCTTGTTAAACATTATTTCTGCAGAGTAAGAGGGATGGGAATTTTTGTTGTATATGTATTTTCTATTCGCTATTACCCAGTAATTTATGTTGCAAGACCTACATGTAAATACTATATTTACTGTTATTGTTTGTAAACAAAATGCTCTTGGTCTTCAGACTTCTATTTTGAATTTTGATGTGTTTTTTTTTTTTTATAAATAAACCTGAATTGAATTGAATGGTATAGTATTTTCTTTCTTCATGTCCAGTGCTCCGTGACTTGCGCTGTCGGCGTCCAAAACCGTGATGTAACTTGCGTCACCATGAAGGGCACCGGGGTGGAGATCTCTGAAGCGGAGTGTGCCAACATGACCCGGCCCTCGGAGACCAGGCAATGCTACCTTGAACCCTGCCCGCTGCCGTACGGTTGCGACCAGAGCTACCCCACGGAGGGAAGCACCACCTACACCCTGCAGAGCCCCAACTACCCAGGGGACTACCCGCCCGATCTGGAGTGTAGCAAGATCCTCGCGGCCCCAGTGGGAAGCATCATCAGGATTACGTTCACTGATGTGGAGCTTGAAGAAGGCTGTGCATACGATAGCATTAGGGTAAGAGAAAACTCGGCACTGAACCCTGGGGTACCATTTTGTGATCATGTTCCTATAGGGAAGCATTAGGGTTATCATTTTTGTGAAATAAGATTCTGGCGGCTCTGGATCCAAACATCAGAATTACGTTGAATGATTTGCAGCTCGAAGAAGGCTGCACATAGGAGTGCATCAGGGTAAGTGAAAACATTGCACTGTACTCTGGGGTACCGTGTTTTGAATTGAGATCCTTGCGGCCCCGGCGGGAAGCATCATCAGGATTACGTTAACCGATCTACAGCTCGAAGAAGGCTGTGCTGATGATAGCATCAGGGTAAGTAAAAAACGTTGCACCATACCCTGGGGTACCGTGTTTTGAAATAAGATCTGTACTCTGGGGTACCATGTAGGGAAATGAGATCCTGGTGGGTTTGAATCCAAACATCAGGATTACGTTGACTGATTTGCAGCTCAAAGAATGCTGCACATAGGAGTGCATCAGGGTAAGTGAAAACATTGCACTGTACTCTGGGGTACCGTGTTTTGAATTGAGATCCTTGCGGCCCCGGCGGGAAGCATCAGGATTACGTTAACCGATCTACAGCTCGAAGAAGGCTGTGCTGATGATAGCATCAAGGTAAGTAAAAACGTTGCACCATACCCTGGGGTACCGTGTTTTGAAATACGATCCGTACACTGGGGTACCATTTTTTGAAGCAAGATCGTAGTGGTTCCGAATCCAAGCATCACGATTTCTTTCACTGATCTTAAGCTTGAATAAGGCTGTGCATATTATAACATTAGAGTGAGTAGCAACATTCCACTGTAACCGGGGGTACCATGTTGTGATCCTGATTTCAATTGCTAAAACGAGAAATGAATTTTGATCAATGACCGATTCATTCTTTCAACATATTATATACCCCCCAATCTAACCTCGCTCTCTTTCTCTTTTTTTTCTCTATCCAGCTGATTGACCAGGACACTATCAACATGATGAGTATCTGCGATGTCGTCGAGCTCCCCTTTGTCTACGAATCGTCCAGCCCGATGCTCGAGGTGCTCTTCTTGACTGACGCATCGATCAACAGGCGGGGCTTCTCTGCAACCTACCAGGCTGTCGTCTCCACGGTGCTGGAATACGCTACCGGTGAATGGGGAGAGGTAATGTATTAGCTGAAATATTTGTAGGCGTTTTATTTTCACGAATTTTGTGACAACCATTTTGCTAAACTTCACTCATTAGAACTCCCATTATCTTGTATACATTGATCTTTCAATCAAAATGACTACCGGTAATCGCTTATGTGCCAAAAGCTCTAAAATGACCAATTTCTCTAGAATTAGAGTATGCTGAAATATTTTCTTTTACAGTACTGTATTTTTCACAGACTTTAATTTCAGTAATTTTGCGCTTATGGCCTCGCCAAGATTTCCACTCTATATGATGCACATTCATATGTGTATTAACACTGTCAAAAATGTGAAAATAACAACACAGCAATGTGTCAAACTGGTCAGAAATCGTGAATATCTGCATGCTAAAAAATTGGCTTTTATATTTTACAAATGACATACAGCATAGATGCCAATTTTTTTGGAACATTTATTTTCATATAAAGTCAAGCCATTCATGACATGTGAATCGATGTAGTGTAGTGGTTCTGCAAGAAATTCAGTGAATTCGTTAAAATTCATGTACGCTAAAGAATTGGTCTGGAGTTTGAAATATTGCCATTTTTGTTTCACAATTATAAAGCCATACCTGGGTTGATTTTATTCAAACAAACTGAACATGCTCTAAATTAATTTGAAAAGACTGCATTATGGCAATAGTTTTACTGCAGCTCACAAAGAAGTTAGATATCTGAAGCATCCTCATTCCCAAAACTGATCTATAAGTTTAATTACGGGGAATAATTTTCCTGGTATCACATCGCAGTTTGCTGAGCATTTTAGCATGATTGCTACACAAGTTATTCTGTTTAGCAACTTTTTCATGTACATGTAGAACTGTATAGTAAAGAATTGGAGGAGTTTCTTCACTGTCTAAAAGTGCCAATCAACTGTGAAAAGGAAAATTATTCCCGTAGAGTTCCGTAACGTCACTTTTATTTCGCGATAATTAAGCCATGTCTGCTATTGAAAAGCTGGATTATGGTAATATAATCTGAAACGCCATCTATCCCAAAACTGATCTATACATTTAATTCTCGTCACCCAGCGGAATTAATCACACATTGGATTCACAGAACCTCCGGTGATCTAGTGGTTATGACACTGGTCTAGTCGTCCAAAGGTCGTGGGTTCGAGTCCACCCGGTACAGCCTATGAATTTTTTTCATAGCCTCCGGGTAACTTCACACATCAGTATAGTGTGTGTACCCCTTTGTGAGCCGTTGGCGACAATATTGAATAAATTCCATCTATCACATTTAATTCACGTTATTCCCGTAGTGTTCAGTGACATGCGGTGACGGAGTAGAGCGGCGTGACCTGATCTGTCTCCAGGATGGTGAAGAGGTCGGTGTCGCAGCGTGCGTTGGTCTCCCTGTTCCGGCCACCTCACGGCCCTGCCAACAGCCACCCTGCCCAGCCCCCGATGGTAAGTACAAGAGCTGCAAACCACCGGTTTTTTAGTAATGATTTGCATCTATGCACTATAAGAAGAGATTAAGGATGAGGCGTTCGTTGGTCTCCCTGTTGCGTCCACCTCTCGGCCCTGCCAGCAGCCACCCTGCCCAGCTCCCGATGGTGAGTACTAACAGTATTTATACAGAGCTGTTTATTTAGTAATTGCTGGCATCTCTAAACTATTGGAAGAGGCCAATGATGAAGCATTCGTTCGTCTCCCGTTTCAGCCCACTGAAACAGTGTTATACAGAGATGTTTATTTAGTAATGGTTTGGGAGGAGACAGAGATTGATGACGAGTTGTGTGTACGCCCCCTGTTCCGTCCACCTCGCGCCCCTGCCAACAGCCACCCTGCCCAGCTCCTGATGGTAAGTACAAGAGCTGCCAACCACTGTTTATTTAGTAAGGATTGGTATCTCTGGTGTAGTGGTCGTGACTCTCTCCTTTCAACTAGAGGGTCGTAGGTTCGAATCCTACCCATGGCGTCATTTTCCTTCAGCAAGAATTTTATCCACATTGTGCTGCACTCAACCCAGGTGAGGTGAATGGGTACCTGGCAGGAATATTTATTCTTTGAAATGCCAAGTGCGCCGTGAATGGCTGCCGGGCTAAAGCAAGGGTAATAATAATGTAGGGCGCCTTGAGCACTCGGCAGAGTGGATACGAGCACTATGTAAATTGCATCTATTATAAATTGCATCTATTATCTCTGCACTATGGTAAGAGATTGAAGAGGGGTGCCCCTGTTCCGCCCACAAAAAAGCCCTGCCAACAGGCACCCGGCCAAAGGCGCTATATACATATAAATGCCTCGGGGGCAACAGTGAAGAATTTCACTTTTGCAAACCCTGGCCCATGGATGGGCATTCACCTTTCCTTCCCTTCTCCTCCTCCCTTCTCTTTTCACTTTTTATTTTTACATTCGTACAGGTTTTCTTTTACTGTGATACATTTGTCATTTTTACTGTTGCAAACTTCTCGATGGCTGAATAAATAGTAATTATAAAAAAAAATATATATGTTTATCTTATGCCTAGCTTGCGGAGCGAACATCCTGCGTACCAGCCCAGGGCTGCTCACCAGCCCCGGATACCCATCTGGGCACCCCGACAACGTGACGTGCGGCAACACGATCCGTGCCCCCCTCGGAAAGGTCATCATCATCGTTCAAAACGTTGCACTTGGAACGGTGAATGGAACGTGTGGAAATAACGACTATCTACTGGTATGTATTGATGTGCATTGAAAACTGTATCCAATAGGCAGGTTTACGAATTGATGCAAATTTTACGGGGATACTCAACACAATAGTTGTTCTTGACAACCCAAAGACTTGCCCGACATGGCAACAATTAATGTATGCAAACTGGATTCCAAGTATTATTACCAACTGTTTAAGGAATACAAACTACGTTCGCTTGCAAGAAACTTGCATAAATTTGAACATTCTGGTATACCGGCCTATTCATCCTGCCTTGTCTGAATATTTCAGGGGTGTGTCACAGAGTTCTTAGAATTTGGATTGACTCTAAGAATGACTAGAGTACATTATTGAGGTTTTTGCTTTGTAAACCTTTTTTGGATGCAGGCCTACACTCTGTACAATTCCTGTTTATATTGGGGAACTGGGTGGAGTCATCTGATTTGACATCTAATAATATCTTATTTTCGTATTTGGGGGCCAAATATAATTTTTTTTTATAAAGATGAAGAAGTGCCAATTTTACGGGATGCTTATCATGACACATATACATTACATACGTTATAAGACCATAACACAATTTTCTCCGAACCGATTCTTTTGTAATTTGACTGTTATATCATATTTAATGAACTGATCTGTTACGGGGCAGTCTGTCCCAAAAGCGCCATGAGCACCAAAAGGTGGACCTGTGCGCTATACAAGTAGCCACTATTATTATTTATTACTATTAAAATAACCAATGGAATGGTTTCAACGTCTCTTGAGCGAACTGAAAATAGATTAGATTTGACTTTACCAATCAAATTGATTAATTTGTTGATTCCGAGTATCTGATGTAGAATTCTGAATTGAAAATATCTCAATTTAGTAGAAAGGCAACATTTAAATGGAATAATATATAGAATGTACACAAACATGCCCATCAACACTGAATCATTCTGATCTCTCTACGAGCATGTATTCTCATTTTTAAAAATTGACACTCATATTGTTTTGATAGTGTTGTTAAATCCCAATCAATGAATTCTACAAAGCTCTGTAAAACTCTTTCAATTGATTTGTCACAGGTCTATGATACTGAGATCGGACCCGTCGACCCTCTTTGCACTCCTGCCCCTGGATCGACCTTCATTTCGCTGACCAATGAAGTCTTCGTTCTCTTTGTCAGTGACCTCGTCGATCAGGACCCGTCAAATAACTTTGCCCTTGGTTATTCCTTTGTTGATCCCGAAGGTAGGATTGCCATTTTGGGGCCAATAGACCACTTTCGTAATGTATTCAAATTTATTTACGTTTGCCCCAAGACAAAGTATGTATTCAGCTGCCGGAAGATAATGAGAGTTCAGCAGGTTGGACAAACATTGAATACATGTACTTCAATAGAAAGAATGTGGAAATCATGTAATGGTTGTTGCTAGATTGGTCAAGCTACAATGTTTGTCCAACCTAGCAACGTTAATGTATGCAAGTGGAATTCTGAGTATTGTATTTTCATTATTTTCAGACAGCTGAATAAATAGTTCGTCTTGGGGCAAACAGGAATAAATTTGAATACATTATGAAAGTGGTCTATTGCATTGCAATGTCATTGTTCACAAAGTTAACCTCTCTTAACAATGGCCAGTGGTAAATATTTCCCAATTAACATGAGACATAATGAAGAATGATTTGAAGTATGTTCAGGTCAGGTGTAATTAGATCCTAATATCTTTGGTAAATCAAATGAGTTCCCCTTCAGGGGATTTCCACAAATGCCCCTAAAAATTATCTTGATATGCAGATGGCTTTATACCGGTATGACCTCATACAGTCATCTGCATATGAAGAGAGTTTTTAGGGGCAGTCCGAAATTGCCTGGCTAAAATATAAAGAAATATTATGAAATATATGGGACACATTTGGGGGCTCTCTCACTCACAAAGGTGACGGTAAGGGTAGCATAGATCATCACAATTCAACATATATTGTTATAATAGTGGACCTTTTAAAGCATACCAGTATCTAGGCTAAACTTAATGCCTGCCCAGAAAGGTGAAAGTACTCTGATTCACTTTTGCAATTTCTAACAGTTGCGTGACGAGTGAAAGGAAATTCTTTTTGAGACACTCTATATAATTGTCCTTTTTTATGACAGTGGACATTTGTGGAGGAGAAATCGAGGTATCCGGACAGCCGATTTACTCTCCCAACTACCCCGACAACTATTACGACAATGAGACGTGCGTGACAAACATCACCAACAATGATGGCTGCATCAGCATAGAGTTCTTGGTCATGGATATCGATAATGGCGAGAGGGTTGACGAACTTTGCACGGAAGATGTACTTACCGTGAGTACTCCACCCATTCAGGACTGGGATTGGTTTGCCACAGAGTCCAATCCATTCCTAAATTGGCAACACTCCAGTGTTCAATGCTCTTTTAGAAATGTACTAATCAAATATAATGTTTCCACATTGAATCTTCTTGGCCAAAGAGTGTGGTAAAACGTTAAAGGGGAACCAACCCCTGGAATTATCGTGGTCTTATTGAATGAAGAAAAATCAGACAACAAGTTCCAAAGTTATGAATTTTCAAAGTCGGAGATTTGACAATTGCTGTCGCTTGTGGGGATCTGTGGGATCAGCAAAACTTTTCCAATAGACTGTATTTTGCGGATTGTGTATGGAAGAGTTGATCGCTATTTGGGTTTATCCACGAGGTCGAGTCAATTTTTGTAACATCCCAGAATGCAAAATCTATGCTTTTTAAACTAGACATATACAATCCAATAATAACATCACCAAAAAATGGTGTTTCATTCAGTAATAGTACTCAAAGACCAATATTGCAGTATGACACCTATCTTGACAATGACAATATCTTGTGCATCTATTACATGAAGCAGTATGATGTCCATGTAATGAAGGTAAATTTGCTTGTAGTTTCAAATCTAGAAAAGTGTTTGAATGTGTATTACTGAGACTAACGGGGATACTTTTCATCAATAGATGAAATCTGGGGGCCATTTCATGAAAATAAGTCGGTGCGACAAGAGCGGATTTTTGGACAGTTGCTATAGCAACAGTCAGCGGTAGTGGTTTTAAGCCAATCAGAATCGAGGATTTCACTGGATTTGTCTCCGATGACTAATTTTGTTGCTGACAAAGTTTCATGAAATGGCCTCCCGAATCGCTCTTCACAATTGAAGTGACAAAGTTGATTTATACGTTACATGGAAATACCCATTTTGATGCACAAAATGAATGAAAGACAAAGAGAGGTCAATTTGGCACCAAGGACATTGCAGGTAATAAAATACCAGGGGCCAATTGCACAAAATAGTCTTAGCTATCTTCTTCATGCCAAGGCGTCTCGAGTTCTTGTGCCACCCACTTAACATAGTTGTATCGATGCTGATGTCTACATTATGCTACGGGGGTGGCACAAGAAGTCAAGACGTCTTAGCAAGAAGAGGATAACTAAGACCATTTCGAGCAATCAGTCCCTGGAGGACAATAACTCTATCATATTGTATCAAACCTTGTCCTTCTGTCTTGTAGTTGACCGATAACAACAACCCATCACTGAGCCTTTCCTACTGCCGAAGTAGTACCCCCCAGATGCGCTGGCTCTCTGCCTCTGGTAGTGTGCAGGTTTCATTCACTAGCAACCAGGCTAACAACACCGGAGGCTACATTGCCATCCCTCGGTTTGTGGAGTGCCCCCAGGCCTTCTGGTTCCCGCTTCCGTATGGAAATGTAAGTCTATGAATTTTCACTTTTTTTTCCAAGTATTTGATGTAGAATTCTGAATTTAGTAGAAAGGCAACATTTAAAATGGAATAATATATAGAGTGTACACAAACATGCCCATCAATACTGAATCATTCTGATCTGTCTACGAGCATGTATTCTCATTTTTAAAACTGGACACTTGTGACACATTGTGTTGATAGTGTCATTAAATCCCAATCAGTCAATGAATTTGGGGCTCCAGTCACAAAGAGGCCCGGAAGCAACACGATTCAACACCACTCTTTGTTCAGTTCAGTTAGCTGCCTCCGAACAAAGAGTTGTTTGATCATGCTGCTTCTGGGGCCCTATGTTACTGGGACTTAAAGCTGATATTTATTTTGGAAACTGGGGCCTGTAACATAAAAGAGATGCAATCAATCTTGCAATTTATTGTAAGTTAAATTGCATCTTTTATGTTACAGGCCCCTGGATTGATTTCTTCATTATTTCAAGAGCTGTTGACTCGGTAACGGAACAAGCAACATTAAATTCTGTCATGTGTGGGAGCGTTATAATTAGTATTTTCTTTAAATATATGCTTGACACAAACCTGGGAAGGATATTGGTAGTGAGGGCATGCATTTACAGAGCTGCCAACCAGTACGGATTCCGTTCCACATTTCAATTCTATTACACATAGCAAGGGAGTGTTCAAATGAATAGATATTCAAGATCAATTTACAAGAGAAGAAGAATATAATCCAACACACCTGTTTCTCCACGAAAACGTTTTATCATCCACCGGCATAAACTGTTTATTGATTTAGGGTGTGAATCAAATGAATGTTTTGCTGTTATAAAATGTCATACCTCTCAATCTTATAAATAGCTTCCAGATGCTTTCCAGCTGAGACCATTGATTCAAGGAGACAAAAACATGGTATTGTGGACATAACAATGTCTAACGTAATTACTGATGGCCATATAATGAAGTACTCCATAAGAAAACGAAAGGGAAGGAAAATACGGATTTTGGTTGGCAGCTATGCATTTAGCTTTCTCAATGATAAATCACTCCATAAATCACTCCCATTAGTTCATATCCAGTTCTCGGCAAGCTGATGATTCAGCAAGGGGACAATAGATAAAATGCCATAATGCGCTGACTTCGGAATTGCCTTCCCCTCTTCATTAGGAGAGCAGAGACGCAACCTAAAGACCTATCTGTTCCTCACTACCTTGTCGTTAGAAGAGTAACCAAATTGTACCACTACTGGGAGTTCTTGGATTGAAAGATAAACCATAGCACTAATTAGGACATTGAAATCTGTGAGACATTATTTTTTAGTAATCAAGCACCATGAGCATCCAGCTGTGGCGGAACCGGCGCTATACAAGAGGCCATCATCATCGACTAGTTCGTACATTTGAGAGAGAAAACAATTGCTTGATAAAAGGTCAAAGAAAGCAGTTCCTGAGCAACAGTTTGTACATCTAGACATGAATTGAAACCTGCCAACGTCGGTATGCAAGTACACGTAAGCAAACGGGAGGATAGCACCAACACTATTGAAGTTTTAAAAAAAATTTCTAATCACTCCCCTATTTTGTACGCAGTGCTCTGCAAGCTGTGGATTTGGTAACAGGACAAGAGAGATTGAGTGCCGTAATGCGCTGACCAACGAGCTAACTGACCCCTCGAACTGTCCCGATGAGATGCCGCCAACAACGGCCATCTGCTTCCTTGAAGAATGCCCAGGTAATTGTCTTTTGTTTACATCGGGACTGGTTCTAAACAATAGACCACGTTTGGTTTTTCCAAGTACCATCAATTTGTTTATTCATGTTATTCAACTTGTTTAGACACTTTGAAAGTAAGAAATCAATTTGCATGGATTAATGTTGCCAAGTCAGACAAACAGTGTCAGTTTTCAGTTCAAATTCATTTCCAATCGAATCAAATTGATGAAAATAAATTACAAAATTACAAATCAAGCAACAACCAATATATACCATTGTTTCTTATCATTTAGGATGCGATGCAAGTATTACCGATGGCAACAGAGTGATAACGTTCCCCCTTATGGAAGACCTCTATCTCTACAACGACAGATGCACTCTATCAATCACCAACGAGAATGGATGCATCAATCTATTCTTTATTTCACTCGACATTGATGATAGTGTCGGTGATGGATGCCAAGACTATCTATTGGTAAGTTGGTAGAGGAGGAAAAAAGAGGGAAAGTGAGCATGGGGATTTTTTAATGAATGTGTCGTGCGCTTTATATAGATGTTTATTATTGTTGTAGAGGGGGGAGGAGGGGGGAGGAGGGGCTGTCTCTTATACACATCTAGATGTGTATAAGAGACNTAGATGTGTAAAAGAGACAGGGGGAGGAGGGGGGAGGAGGGAGTTGTTAGAAGGTGCGAAAGGAAGGAGAAATCAGAGAAAAGTGATGGAGGGAGGGCGGTTGGTTAAGAGGGAGGGAGGGAAAGAAAGAGAAAAGGGAAGGGAGAAGTGAAGGTGAAGAAGGAATTGAAAAAGGACAAAATAAGGGAGGTAGACGGAGTGGGAGACATTGGAGGAGGGACGGAAGGGAGGAAGGGGATGAATTGATAGGAACGAAGAGGTTGTAGAAATTTATTAGTCCCAAATGCAGGCTTTTCAACAAATTTTGGCTTATTACAAGTGCACTGTAATTAGAATCAATGGATGAAAAAAAGCAGTGAGGAAAAGGAAAATACAGTCAAACCTGCTTTAGCGACCACCTGTATAGAAAGACCACTTGTTCATATCGACCACCTTTCTTGACCCTCTACAACACAGATTGCATGTAAACGAACTTGTCTATACACACCACCTGCTGTTAAAGACCACTTTTTCTGTCTCCCTTGGGTGGTATTTATAGACTGTTTGACTGTATCAACAAATAATCTGTTTTTATTCCCTTGCAGGTTTTCGATCCTAACAACATGTACGCCCATGAGCCTTACTGCAGTGATACCGTGGGTACACAGAGCTACCAGTCGCTAGGCAACACCGTAGAGATCACCCTCCAAGCCACAGATGCTCAGCGCTTCAAGAGCGTTGACGTTTTCCCCTCGTTCGGACCCTGTCCGACGCATGCCTTCAAACCTGGCCCATGGTCTGAGGTATGTCACTGTTAATTCACATAGCTGTCAACTAGCCTAACCTTTGTTATAACGGGGTCGTTGGGAACAGAGAAATTACCCTTTTATATTGAAATCTTGTTATATCAGGGCCATAATACAATGAACTAGGATGAGATGGGACCAGGAGAATTACCTTGTTATATAGAGACCTCGTTATATCAGTGCTCTTTATTACGAGGTTTGACTGTATTACTAATTCGGGGGATCGACTATAGTTGTAAGCTTTTCGCCGCTAGAGAGCGTGGATCAAATGCTTAATTTTGATTGGTCCACCCCTGACCTGACCTGGCAGGTATCGATTTCCGGTTGTGACGGGTACTTCCGGTATAAATTACATGCGCCACGTTCA
>BQKZ01002315.1:44407-70876 GCA_036244855.1 Temnopleurus reevesii | reverse complement strand
TACAAACGTCAATTTTCAACATTCCATGTAGCATTGTCTGAGGATTCTTGATAATGGGAGAATAAACAAGATTGGTGAATAAATCATTAACAAAATTTACAACTTAAGAAGTTAGAATATCTAACGCATGCATTGTATTTCAGCTTTCATTTTGAAAATAACATAGTTCATACATAGTTAGGTCACTCAATGAAAAAAAAATGTTTCAGAAAAGAATGAAATCTACATGCTTCTTTATTTAATAATATGCTGTAACTTTTGATAATTTTTTTTTTTTTAATTTCGGCAGCCATTTGTATCGCACATTACAAGTAAATTAACATTATTTGGTATAAATATACAGTAAACACATGTATACCATATTTCAAGTCACATATTGCAATACAATATAAGATGAACATTTTATTCGGTATTTAATATGAGCCATTATTACAATTTATGAAGACATTGCTTTTAATGAACACAACGAACAACGAAGATTAAGATTCAACACATAAAATATGGAAAATATATTATGATTTTGAACTACATCTTGTAAAGATATAAAATGAAATATACACTAGAATAGGATATAGTGATAGGGAATCGACAGATAACCGTTTCTAACATCCTTAACAGCGCCGTTTTTAGTTCGATAGTCGTATCTTATTGCAATCGTTAATGTACATCAATACACAGACCAATTCATTATTGGCAATATCTTTACAAATGATAAGGGTAGCACATCATTAAAAGTCTTGTAACATTTGGACGTGTATTTTAAGACTGCAATAGATTCAAAAGGAGACAACCCCCATTTTACTCTAAAGAAAACAAATTATATTCAAATCGAAACAAAAAATGATGAATTCAACCAAAACGAAAAAAAAAATTAGGCAGGAATTATTCATTGCTCACATCTGAAGAATAAAACAATTAATGCATTTAAGAGTTGACACTCAACATGGCGTCATCAAATGAGCCCGCCCTCCCATCCCGTCGACTCTCATCGTTGAACAGCTGCTCGGGCGCCACCTCGAGACCAGCTACCGATCGGAAGTAGGCGACCATTCTGTTCTGACGTCGTAGTGCGACAACGAGAGCGGCAACGACGATGATGAATGCCACAGCCCCTACTGATATACCGACGATAGCCCCAACACCCAGAGACCCTCCTGTTGAACGTGATTATATAAAAAATTGTATATATATATATTTTTTTAATTTTTGAATGAAAAGGAATAGTTTTATTACGATGTACGCATGGTATGAGGGCATGAACATTCATTTTCATTCAACTATTCTGCTAGATAAAGAATGCTTTAATTGGTAAAATAAGCTTTGGTGTTGGCTTTATCTTTGGGGTATTCCGATTGAAGTCGTGTAAAATAGATTGGATATAAACCTTGTCTTACAAGCAGCTTTATTAGGACCTAGTTGAATGTATACAAAAATAAGATAAATTTGACATTTTGAATTCCCAGTTGGTAAATATGAAAACAACATTATCATATCGCCAAGCTCTATTACACCCAGCTAAATGAACATTGGACGTTGAGACCTTTTTATGAAAACATATCAGAAGCTAAACAAAAATCTTTTTTGGGGGAGGGGGGATCCAAGCATAATTCATCAAAGTAAAAAAAATGGCTTGCCTTTTCCGCTGTGCTCGCTTGGAGGTGTGGTTCGGTAATGTGACCCTCCTGTATAGGAAAAAAAAATGTTTTTAAGAAATCAAGCCCATACAAGCAAACGGAAGCACGGATACACATATTAATCAATTCATAAGTATCCGCGGCAAGTTGAATTCAAAGCTAATTTATTCAATTAAAATCATTATGGATCGATTGTCATATCAAGTGCGACAAAGAAATATCCCTTTAAACTCATAAGCAAATTAAAATCAAAAGTGAAAAAAAACCCGAGAATTTCTGCAAACAGAGAGAACGCAATATTTCACAGCTCCTCCGTAGCAGAGTCCTAACATCTAACACAGTAAAGGTAAATGGTTCTGATGGAATATTATTTAGATTTCATAACCATTATTGAATTCAATTCAATTCATTTATTTTCACTTCATCAGAAATAATACAAAGTATAATGAACATTTACAAAAAAAAGTTGAATAAAACTCTGTATAACAAAAGTATAATGAATATAACATTGACAATTATTGTACAAAGCAGTTAACATACAAAGTAAAAAATACATTTTATGGAGTGCTTTCTTTCTTTTTTTAATAATAGGAATACTGATGAAGTGGAGGGGTCCGCTAAAAAGCAATGCTTGTAGAGTGCGGACCCCTCAAAGAAAGAAAATGAACAATAGGAACTCATAATCAGAAATGAATTACAAATTTATATACATTTACAAAAATTGGGTTCTATAAGACCAAAAAGAAGACCAGCAGTACAAGACGAGAAAAGCAAGGGACGCTGCTAATAAGGACAGATTAAAAAGAGAAAACTTTATGAGATCATGCGGAGCTTGTGAAATGTGTAAGGAAAAAAAATAATAACAAGTATAGGATTAAGCTAAAGAGACGATGACATGAAATATACAAAATTTGCCTTGAGCACTCTACTGAGTGGATATGTGCGCTATATAAATTACATGTATTATTTTTTATTATTATTAAAATGGAAAATATATACATATGACAAAAATAAAATAGGTACAATTCAGTTACTCTAACATTAAACAGTATACTTTTTCAGTAAGGACGATTTTACTCTATTCTTGAATATGTTGAGGGTAGGTGAATTTTTAATATCGATATCAAGACTATTCCAAAATTTTGGGCCAGCGTAGACAAATGTCTTTTGAGCTGAAAGGGTGCGGAAAAGAGGTAAATGAAAGTCATTCGAGTGTCTTGAAGGGTATTTATGAACAGACTGATTTTTTACGAATAAGTCTTTAAAAGCAGAGGGTAAAAGATTATTATTAAAATTAAACATAAATTGTCCCATCTGAAAACGGTATAAATCGTGTAATTTTAAAAGCTTGTGTTTAAAGAATAAAGGATCTGTGTGAGAAAGAGGAGGTGCATTACAAATTATTATGGAGTAACGGTCAAGGTTTAGGGGTGTTTTATATCATCATTCCGTTTTAAACAAAAACATACCGCATTCTAACGAAAAGAGGATATGTAACAATACAGGGCTCTGGAAGAACTACCCTGTAGTTCAAGAAAACAAAATAATAATAATAATAATAATAATAATAATAATACTGCCACTACTACTGATAATGATAATAGTGATAATGATAATAAAAATGATAATAATAATAATATCAACAATACTGCTATTCATAAAATAATGAAAATAAAAGAATAATTGCTATTACCTGTAGTGTATTTGCAGACGAAATACAATTTCTCCAAACAGAAGAGGTCATTCCATTGTCCGGCATGTCCCCCTGAGGTGTACATCTGTGTACATTGTTCTTCATTGCCATCATAAGTCCCGCTCGGTTCACCTTGTGCCCAAGATAGGTATTCGAGAGGACTCTCATCTTCCCAGCTGAAACCTGCAGAAAATTGTGATTAAAATATAGAAATAAGGATGGGTGTTTGATTGGCGTACATTTGAGTATATTGTTACTGGACCCGAACAAAGTGTCAAACAGAGAAATAACACATATTAAATCTCTTCCTCATCATTAATACAGCGTGTTTCCCTTGGTGCCTAGGAATTGTACTTTTCACCTGAACCTGAAGAAAAATTCAGGGAGAGAATGTTAACGTGACGGAGATAGTAGATTTCAGAATTCATGCGTATTTACCCAAGTCGGAAGGGCATCCTGAAAACTGTAATAATAAGGCATTTGATAAGACAGAATACGTCAGTACAGTGCGTGGTAGGATAACATAAAAATGGGGACCAGAAAGTTTAAGGTCGCATGTAGTAAGTGGACTATAATTAAACAGAACAAAAGGAATGTCCAAAACTGACGATTAATCTTTTTAGAGAATTGGGTCAAGGAAAGATAAATTCTGATTTTCCCACTTTACTAATCAATATCTTTTTTGTTCACACGAACAGAGAAAAAAAAGTGAGGCGATGTGTGTGTGAGAGAGAAGGAGTTATCTGTTAAAGATGAAGTGAGATATGGTAAAATCATTATAAAGATTCATTTCATTTACTTACCGAAATGATCAATGCTGCTCAGCCCGATCCAGACGCTATATATGTCTCCTTCAGCAAGAGAGATCACAAAAGCCTTTTCTCTATCACTGTGGATGCTGACCAGATTGGCATGGTCCTCGTTACACACATACTGAGCAGAAGACCAAGGCAGATTGTATGGTTCGACAAGGTAGGCTTTGTAGCAGGCACTTCCATCGACCACCCAGTCACTATCCGGGCAGTCTTCAGGGGAGAGTGTCGGCTGCTCCGGCGGAGGTCCACCTGTTCAAGAGAAAGAAAGACATCGTCATCTGAATGCATACTCTTAATGGGACTAATTCTGGTTGATAGAGATACATAACACAATTATGGCTACTGATTAATGTTAAAGGCTACACCATCATCTCTGCATTTGGAAGAAAAATGTTCATGATCTTGCGAATACTAAATGGCAGTGTTGTAAATTTGTGTTTGGTACAAGCACCCTCTTATTCTCATTACAACTGTCTGATCTGTGATCTGTTGGCCGATTTGATCACGATATATTGGGGGTGGGCTGATGATGAAAGGCAAATGAAACACTTGTATTGTCAGGGTGTATCCTTTCTCTGCTCCAACAGTTTGGCAGTACAGTCAAACCTGTCTACAGAGACCACCCCAAGGGAAACAGAAAAAGTGGCCACTGTAGACAGGTGGCCTCTATAGACAGGTTCTATAACATGCATTTTGACCTGGAGGGAATCAATTTAAGTGGCCACTATAGACAGGTGGTCACTATAGACAGTGGCCACTATAGACAGGTTTGACTGTACTTAATTAAATCCTGACATTCATTAAGTTGAGCAGGAATTTTAACAGAAATCCCTACGCTAAGACGTTCAGTACAATAGACACAGTTGTTATATTCAATATCGGACGACATTGGATATAATTATTTCTTGTTCACTCATAAGCAATCACTCAACCTAATTTTCAATACATCGGTCAAAATTACCACAAATTACAAATTTATTTATTCATTTTTATTCAAATTCTACGAAAGAAATAACAGTGGCATCGTAATCGTCTTACTTAGTGAAAACTTGCAGATGGCGCCATAGTTGGTGTTGCAGGGGACATCATCCCACTGTCCGTCCGCATTGAACACTACACACTTTTCATCATCACCACGTGAAGGCTGTCCATCAGCCCATCTGGTATAGACCACTGGCCAATTATCATCCCAGCTGTAAGAGCTATTGGCCTGTAAAAGAAACAAGGTATTTTTCCTTAATTCCGTCATTGGACAACTATTATTGTACGTCCGACCCCACTTTTTTTCCTACTTTTCCTACTACATGTTGTGAACTTTTTTTTTTTTTAGTTCCAATCATTTTAGAGTGTTATAACATCTGATTTACAAACTTAAATATGAACAAATCTAACTGACACCTTTGGTCCTATGTACATGATTTATGCAAATGGCAAACTGTTGGAGAGGCAGGCTATTTAACTATGTAAGTAGATTGCCCCATTCAAACGCGAAACGTAAAATCGCTCAACTATACCAAAAATACGACGGGATATGAACCCTAAATTAACTGAATTTAAACATTATCGTGGGTCACATAAATGCCTCCGAAATGTAAGTTCATAAGAAGTGGTAATTAAACACCAGAAAGCTTTGGCTAGCTCCAGGTTGTCAAGATTTGCTTAAGGGAATCAGCTTGACATCAAGAGGCACCAGAATGTTTTTGCCAAAGGCTTTGTATGGGCTAGATATTTTCTTATGACAATATATTGTACCTTCAAAGCTTTGAGTAGTGGAAACATTCAGGAGTCAGGAATAATGTGTAAGCTTTGAACATTAGATGAACATTATGATACATTTGAAATGTTTATGGCGTGATGCATGCCTATTGACAGAAAGGACACATTTCTTTTGGCGTCCAGGGGCCAGTTTCATGAAATGGTCTTAGCAATCTTCTTCTTATTAAGACGACTTGCCTTCTTGTGCCAACCTATTAATAGAGATACAAGCGTTGATATGTCTTTGTTAAGAGGATGGAACAAGAAGCTAAGCTAGAAGAGGTTAGCTTAGACCATTTTGATCAATTCAGCCCCAGTTTACTTACAAATGTGAGTCCAATATACATTGGTGTGTCAATGCCTTCCTCCCTCATCATTAGACTCAATTGATAGTCTTCATATATGGAGTTGACAGATGCCAGGGTTGCACCTAGGCCGTCAGATTCACATAAACTGAAACAAATAATTCAATTCATATCAGGTTATTCTAAGTGCCGGGCGGTGTTTTATTAAGTTACGAAAAACTATAAGAACGACTTTACGCACGACTGGTATCAGTTCTTGTATTGAATGGTCAATATTTGTACAAGTACCACACTCGTTAACGTACTCCAGTCCTTCTTTGTTCTTAACTTTAAGAACGATTTGGTGAAACACCTCCCAGGTCATGTAATGAATATGATCGAGTTTTACGAGTCCAGTAGGCTATAACATCGATGTCGACTGCATATTTTACGTTAAAATTCTAATTCAAATGAACATAAAGAGGATAACATGAATTTTAAATTGCAAGTAGACGAGAGGAGAAAAATATCTTTAAAAAGTAAAAAATAGGGTCTATTTTCTTGAAGATTCATCTTAACGCAATTTTGAAATTACCTTTCAGCGTGATCCTTTGAATATGAACCATTGTAGAGTTTATAGCATGCATCGCCATAGTGATGATAGGATTCACACAGTGAAAGGGTATGAGAAGCCGGTGTCCCTTCTGGATCTAAATGAATAAAAAATAGATTTTTTTTATTACGACAATTATTAGATTATAGCTCATCACATGAGATGCAAATATCATTGCATAATACAGTTCTGCAATGAGATACAATTCTCAATATCATGCATTTGATAAGCATGATACATTGCCACACCCGCCAGCTCTCTTCACTCTTTTAACACTTTTAAAAGGAATAATGCATCCCTTTCCCTGTTTCCAAAAAGTAATACACTACTCAAAGAAAATAAGGAATCACTTCACACTGTGCTTACTTTTGAGATCATGCAATAGAGAAAGAGACATCATGCAATAACTGAAACCCTTATGTGTGAAAATGATTACAACGTGTTTTATAACATCTGAGGTATTTCGAGAAATATTAGATCGCATATAAAAATTAATGCACATTTTTAAGTGACCCATAACTGTTTTGAGAAGAACTATGAGTGGCCATCCCTCTCTCCCGTTCAAGATCCATCCATTTTGTTTCTAGCTCTTTCATTTCAATTTCATCAATTTCCTTTCGTAGCATACCCTCATTCGTGGGCCTTGTTATCAAAGTCTTCAATCATTCTTTGAACAGAACGATAAAACGCAGAAGACATAAAACTTACTGACACGCGACATGGGTACCGGGCGAATGCAAATTGTCTTTGGGGGTGTTGTTCAAAATCAACTGCAAATCAATTGCAACTTTTCACATTGTAACGCTCATTTTCATTCGTGCACGGTACGCGCATTTAACTAGACGCGCATAAAACAATGATTTTGATTGGCGCGTTCCGATCAAATGCAACTTGCGATTAATTGCAACTTTTGAGCAACACCTCCTTAGACATGCATTCCCATTCTCTTGGACAAACTGAGCGGTTTCTGATCTGCATATGCAAAGCCCTCTAGTCACCACCAACCGTCAAATGACGCTCGTTCGCCAAAGTCTCTCACTAAGAGACTTAACTGACAACTAATTAAAAAAAAATGAGAGTAAAACGAAGAATAATTCAGATGAACCACTTTCGCAATTTAATCTCACCTCGAGGAATCTGGCAGAGAGCCCTATATTTGTGTGTACATTCCATATCGTTCCAGGACCCAGGATTCTGACCACTGTTAGATCCAAACATGGCGATACAATCCTCCTAGATACGAACCATGTACAAACATAATTTTAAATTTCATGGAAGAGTTACATATTTATCAAATTCGCCGATATTCTGATGAAGAAGTCAGACACGAGACCTCTAAAATTATTACAGGTAATTGTTTCTGTATGTAATCATACTTCATAAAATATATATATTCTTTTAATGCTCGTTCATTTTTAACAATAATTATTTTCCCCATGATTTGAAAGAGGTTCATCGTGGTGAAGAATAATTCTAATTTACTAATGAACTGAATTGTATGGTATGCCAATATTTCAACGTGTTCAACATACCCGGCATTTGGAAACCGACACATCTTGGACAACAAAAATCTCTAAAAACGAGTCGAATCGCCCAGAAGGAATTAACTCGCTGCTAAAGTGATTTCTGTGTCGAATTCGGCGCCTCATACGATAATGAAGAACAAAGATTCCATCAAGGATGCGGGTCGTATTTCAAATCCAAATTCAAGGAAAAAGAGTGAAATGCCTATCCAAAATTCATTTTAAGCGTACCTTTAAATACGTTCCTTAATTTTATTTATTCATCCATTATTTTAAAATTTGTCCAATGTCGTGATTGCTACATTATGGTATTTCTGGAGGAAAAGTATTTAACTTTATGAGGGCAGTGTCTAGAATATAGATTTCTTTAACATGTTTTCTTATTAATTTCAATATGTATGTAAATGTTATACTAACACCCTCGTCACCATCATTGTTGGGTTCGTTGGTGCCCCAGTTTGTGTAGAAGACTTGTGTACCGTCGGACCAGCTAAACAGACCCTCACTGTCCCGGTCATTTAATCCGATCCATACTGAGTGCGGGACAGTCTCCAACAGTGTTATGATGTATGCTGTGACATTATAAAGGTATGGATACAATATGTTGTTATAGCAACATACAAATGATGTATCTTATCACATATTTGTTAATAAATCTAGTGCGATGGCAACTTTTAACTTCAGCAACTTAAAAATGTGTTAATCTTGTTTCGCGTGATATTCGCCATTATTGTTGGGTTCGTTGGTGCCCCAGTTTGTGTAGAATACTTGTGTTCCGTCGGACCAGCTAAACAGACCCTCACTGTCCCGGTCATTTAATCCGATCCATACTGAATGGGGGACACTCTCCAACAGTGTTATGATGTACGCTGTTACATTGTGAAGGGATGGATACATTATATTGTTATAGCAACATACATATGCTGCATCCTATGACAAATCTGTGGGAGTAAGTTGCTGAGAGGATAGATTTTTAGTTGAATGAAGTAAAATATGTTAATGTTCTGTTGGGTTACATTTGCGATCAATGCAAATATCAGGCATAAGGCAAAACTAACATTTTTCATTTTAAGTATAAATGACACTGTAATTTCACTTATTCTAAATCTAGGTATCAAATGCAATTGGTAGGCTGTTACAATAGTATCATGCATATTTTGTATTTTGTTCAGAAAATCAAGGGCCTTTAACACAACATATGTGAACGATTTACGATCGATCGCTTCACTTTTACACATACTGTCATAGACTTGATATTTATTTTCATCGCAATCTAAATGGCACATTTTATGAAACAGGTCCCATATCTATGACCAAAATGCATTCATATCTAAAGTAGATATCAGTCTATCAGACCTAGTTTGCACCAATTTGAAAGCATCTCCAGTACAAACCTTGCTCTGTTACGTCCCGAATAGAGACCAGGTCCCCACCTTGGACCTGGCACGAGTTCCTATGATTAGTCCAGGTATCTTGTTGGTCCTGGAACTGTAGGCACTTGTTACCCCAGGTGAACCAACCCCTCGGGCAGTATCCGCTGGCCTGCTCGGTAGGGACGGGGGTCACACTGTGTCCACCAGGATCTCTCTTGCAAACGTACGCCATCTCCGTATCACATTGCGTCAAGGACCATCCGCCTGAATATATGTGAAAATGAAACCGGAATGAAACGAAGTTTGTTTAATGTGTATTGATTATTCATTCCAGTTCCATTTAACACATACAAGAAAGTAAACGGATATTGTTCCCTTCAAAACACATAATAATCTTTATAAAAAATTTGAATTCGCTAGGGTGCACAAATTGGTGTCGTATCAATGTGTCGCTCGATGTAAACCAATCACATTTAAAAGTCTTAGGAAGCGCATGATAGTGTTATCAAATGTTATTTCCCACGATTGAAAAATAAATAATCTATTCATCGATATTACCAAAAAAGCATTTTCGGACCCCGTTAATATTGTCTATCATGAGGAATCCATGACAGATGCTCCGGGAACAGTTGTTTCTGATACATATGCTCCTCAAAATGCGACATTTGCTCCGCGACATTTGCTCCGTGACAATTGCTCTTGCGACAATTGCTCCCACGACAATTGCTTCAGCGACATTTGCTCCGCATCTGGCGACAAATGGTCCTGCGACAAATGCTCCTCGAACGACAGATGCTCCTGCGACAAATGCTCCCACGACATTTCCTCTTCATGAAGCGACAATTACTCTTGCGACAATTGCTCCTGCGACATTTGCTCCTCATGTTGTGACAAATGCTCCCGCATTAATTGCTTCTTCTGTAGAGACAATGCCGGCCTACGACATTTTCTCCCCATTTTAGCGATGAATGTTTCTCCTTTATAGTTAATCTGCAAACACTCACTTTACAAAAATGAGAATAAACGCAGTCACATAAATGGCAATTCACCTAATAAAATATGCCGTATTTAACACAGGATGATAATTTTAAAATCGCTTCCAAACAGATCTTCAGCACAAATTTTCACATGTAGTCAAAGTCAAATTGTCCTCTTTAAATTTGATTGGCTTAATATTAGCTGAAAAAATACGAAGAAATTGTTGCTCTTCTCATATAAATAATTCATTTTTCTTTCAGACTTTTTCTATCATCATTCTATTGTGTTGTCAGAAAGTTGCTATTGATCGTAACGCGAGCCCACACAATGGGCAATGAAGTAATTATTGCAATCAACTGCAATCATTTTCTGTTCACATATTACTAAGCATATGCTCAACAGAATGAATTTCAGCCCCTTAACATGCTAAATACAGTATNTTCCCTGTTCCTGGTGAGCATATAATTGATGGTATATCGATCCCTTGATTGCCTGACCTGTGCTAGACGTCCATTCTTAGCTTTGCAGTAGGCATCAGCCTCATTCCAAGTGAAAGCTTCATTTACAACAGTGTATGGGTGATCTGAAAGAACGCAAGATAAGTAAGAACGAATGCTATATAGCTTAATTTGGTTCTTTAGACCCTCGCGAAGATTTTTTTAATGGGGAATTGCAAAATTTGATCTTGAGGACTTTAAATCCCTATGTAATGTTCGTCAAGTAAAAAAATGATAAAAAAGAAGAAAAAGGGGCACTCATTATTTAGCGGTCAAATCGGATTTATTTGTGTGTATCAAAGTCAAACAGTCCCTTCCATAGTACGTGCTTCTAAATAACCATCTAAATCATAAGCAGATCTTAAGGGGGTTAACCTTTCCATCGCTCGGTTTTGAAGACAATCAACAATATATCACTATCTCTCTCCAGTGGGCTGGCAAATTCCCCTCATCTTACAAAAATCGTGTATATTACTATCTCCCACTAGTGCGCCGAACTAACAACGGCAAAAAAAAATCTCACTGTCATCGGCAGAGATCTACCTTCCTGCTAATGATGTGGAGGCCTGAATCCACCATGGTGAGTATTTGATTGCATCAACAACCTTTTCAATTCAATTCAATTCAAAATAACATTTTATTTTTTTTAATTTTTTCCTTCAACAAACCTATTATATTATATGACTGTCTCTATTTTCTAAAATAATATTCATGATAATTTTTGACATTGACAACGCCTAAACGCATGGAGACCCTTGTATTATGCGCTATATAAGCATAACTTATTATTATTATTATCAATGTTATTTAAAAGCGATACGTGGAAAAGGTTGAACATCTTACTTCCAGATCCTATATCTCTGCTATCAGGGTCGATATCCTCACAGATGAACCTCTCAGCATTCTGACAAGCCCAGTCATACCACTCGAACTGGTAGTTATTAGGATCAGTCTCGTCTACAGGTCTGGGTTGGAGAAAACAAAAGTAAATCATTTTAATGGTAAAGATTTTTCCATTAAAATTATAGGAATTTTTACCTATATTCATTGTCTACGGTATATGAATGTGTGCAGTTTCCTCAAAATCGGCCCAGCCAGTCAAAAGTTATGACACTTTTCATATCTGATTGGTCGAAATGAAACATGCGATGACTTTGGTCCAAAGAGTTATTACACAGACCTCTATGCTTTGATATTACATTGCTGCAAAAAAGTGTCATAAAATTTCTACTTTCTGACAGGTTTGGTGATATTAAGACAATTGCACCTAGTTAAGAAATGTTCCTTAGGAATATAGGTAAAAATACACTGGATATGGCCTGTTTACAAGAGGAATGTATTTGGGACACTCTGCATATATGTAATGGAATGTCCAATCAGGGCTAATTAAACTAATTTGGCTAATCAATATCTTCTGTCTCCGAATATTCTGGATCTCCAGAAGTGGATGAAGAAATCAATATTTACATGATGGCATGAGAATTCCGTTCGAAATAAAGATGTTCTAAATTTGCCGACGATTTATTTTGTTACTGTTATGTGTTAGAAACCAAATATTTAGTTTGATTATTTTACGAGTTGTGCATTTTGTGTCTGAAAAAAAAAAGAGTTGACATTGAGGAGAAACCAATTCTAAGGTTAATTGTATTCCATATGAATTATAAGTAAGCATATGAAATAATTGTATCTTACGCCATGAGACCACAATGCTCTCCAGGTACTAGGTAGTTATTAGGTTCGCCCTGGCGCCATTGGAAGTACGTCTGACGAGTAGTGCTTTCTGGGTCCCCTCCAGTCATCCATGTTCCTTCTTTAGTGATATCATTCACCCCAAGCCAAAATATATCAGATACTATTGGGGTTACAAAATATTGAGGAAAAACAATTATTGGGTTCGCCTTAGCGTCTTTTGAAGAACGTTTGCTGAGTCGTGCTTTCTGGGTTTCCTCCCGTCATCCATGTTCCTTCTTTAGTGACGTCATTCACCCAAAGCCAAAAGATATAAGGTACTATCTGACTATTAGGGTTACAAAACAATTGAAAACAAAACAGACATAAAAACAGAACAGGGTTGTAAAAACCTTAAGCTTACAAAGCAATTACAAAGTTTGAGAATAAGTAGCTATTGGATGTATATATTTTCGAGCGGACAAAACAAATGGCTAAATTTAAAATTAACTTAAAAGAAAAGATATCATGATTCAAATTAAAAAAATATCATCCGGGTTGGATATTTCTCGCATAGAGAAGCAAATTCCAGAATGTATATTGAATTTATTCCGTAATCTGGTTTGATGGTATGTATACATTTTCAAACATTAATTGAACGCCGACCCTTAATTCTTGATATGTCAAGTGTTCTATGCGATTTTAGATTATGTTTATATGTATTTTTGATATATTTTATTTGTTTTTATAAGTAAACCTTCAAAACTTTACAAGTTAAATTGAATTCAATAGAAGAATAGAAACTAACCCAAATAATTCAGCCTGTGTGCAAACCATTAGTTGATCAAACAACCCCATTCTTGTTCTGAAATGATTAAATCTTGAACAGACTACTTACAAAATGGATCATAGAGGTTATTGAGCAGAGTTGTCATGTCCTCTTGATCTTGATCATTGAGAATGGTTGCCATGGTACCGCCATACTTTACACAATGTGCCTGAGCATCAGCATACGTCATGGTATCAAGATGAGCACTGTATCTACCGAGTCTTCCATCTCCATCGTTATTCTCATTCTCACAGACCACCTGGAATTTCTTCTCACAAACCTCATCATTCCAGAGCCATTTATACTGATATCTAATGGGTAGTGGTAGGAGATTGTTAAAAAAAATCATATTGTTTGTGTTTATTTCGTCAATTTCCTTCAGCAAGAAATNAATGTCGTGGGAGCATTTGTCACAGGAGCATCTGTCGTTCGGGGAGCAATTGTTGCAGGAGCATTTATCGCCAGATGCGGAGCAAATGTCGCTGGAGCAATATTGTCGTGGGAGCAAATGTCGGGGGAGCAATTGTCACGGAGCAAATGTCGCGGAGCAAATGTCGCATTTTAAGGAGCATTTGTGGCAGGAGCATCTGTCGCAGGAGCATCTGTCGCAGGAGCATCTGTCGGGTTACCATCATGAGAGGTCTACAATGCGTGTTTGAATTATTTACGCATATCTATGTTTTTATCACAAAAATTGAATTGGTGATTTATTGCAATAAAACTGAATCGAAGTAGTATTGTATTTCAAATATAGAAAGTAGGAGGTAGAGGCAGAATATTTTGAATGATTTTACTCACCAGTGCTAGCATCCATCTTGATACACGATGTGGTGTCTAGTCCTGGCTCATGGGCGTCCCATTTAAAATACTCGGCCGGGGTGCCATCAGACCACCTATTGTCATGAATAAGTTACTAAACACTTTCACCATAATAAATCTCCTAATTTTATAATGATAATCATGATGATAATGATAGTTGTTATTATTGATCAAGTGAATAACACTTTTTTCTCACGAGATAATAAAATGAAGTAAAAAATGAGCTTGAGCTTTGATTCCTAGCACAATCTTAATTATAAGCAAATAAAACACACGATATAAACTGTTTCCGAAAAATTAAGTCGAACGCAAATTCAATGCTCCTTTGTAATGCTATTGAAATCGGAATTGGCTTGTCATTGCTGTATGCGCTTAGTTGAATACACGGCATACGGAGCTATTGTCTGCGTTCGATTTAATTTTTCGGAAATAGTTTATATCATGTTAAAATGAGATAACAAAATGAGTAAGAGAAAGAGACGGNTGAGAATAAGTAGCTATTGGATGTATATATTTTCGAGCGGACAAAACAAATGGCTAAATTTAAAATTAACTTAAAAGAAAAGATATTATGATTCGAATTAAAAAATATCATCCGGGTTAGATATTTCTCGCATAGAGAAGCAAATTCCAGAATGTATATTGAATTTATTCCGGAATCTGGTTTGATGGTATGAGTCTGATGGTATGTATACATTTTCAAACATTAATTGAACGCCGACCCTTAATTCTTGATATGTCAAGTGTTCTATGCGATTTTAGATTATGTTTATATGTATTTTTGATATATTTTATTTGTTTTTATAAGTAAACCTTCAAAACTTTACAAGTTAAATTGAATTCAATAGAAGAATAGAAACTAACCCAAATAATTCAGCCTGTGTGCAAACCATTAGTTGATCAAACAACCCCATTCTTGTTCTGAAATGATTAAATCTTGAACAGACTACTTACAAAATGGATCATAGAGGTTATTGAGCAGAGTTGTCATGTCCTCTTGATCTTGATCATTGAGAATGGTTGCCATGGTACCGCCATACTTTACACAATGTGCCTGAGCATCAGCATACGTCATGGTATCAAGATGAGCACTGTATCTACCGAGTCTTCCATCTCCATCGTTATTCTCATTCTCACAGACTACCTGGAATTTCTTCTCACAAACCTCATCATTCCAGAGCCATTTATACTGATATCTAATGGGTAGTGGTAGGAGATTGTTAAAAAAAATCATATTGTTTGTGTTTATTTCGTCAATTTCCTTCAGCAAGAAATTTATCCACATTGTGCTGCACTCAACCCAGGTGAGGTGAATGGGTACCGGTAAGAAGAAATTCCTTGAATGCAGTGAGCGCCGAATGGTAGCCATGCTATAGCGGGGAATAATGCGCAGAGCGCTTAGAAACACTTCGTTTTAAGCGCTTTATAAATGTTGTGTATTATTATTATTATTATTATTTATTTATTGATAGAGATGTGAAGAAAAGTATTAATGACTTGATGTGAAAAAAATTGTTACATTAATTTTCTTTCAAGAGTGCTAAGGATTACATGGTGTATAAGAATGTTTCAAAGTAGTTTTGTGGATTCACAATTCGCGGATGCTAAGACTGGCATTTTAATAGGCCATAAACATTCAAACCGGTCATGTGTGGCTCAGTGGTAGATCGTCTGCCCCATGAACGGAATGTCGTGGGTTCGATCCCCGGCAGGGTCATACCAAAGACCTATTAAAATGGGACCATCTGCCTTCTTGCCAGGCGCTCGGCATTTAAGAAAGGAGAAGGATAATAATAACTTTATGTTATGCAGGGCCCGCTGGAAGAGTAGCTAACTTACAGCTGAATGTGGCTACCCTGGGTAAATAAGACATTATTATTTATTGTTATTATTATTATTATTTATTCATATAAAAGGAAGGAAAGAAAATATCTAGAGAAATATATTCATAGGTTAGCTCCTACAAAGATTTTCTTGTTTTTTTTTAACCAAAATAAATAGAATTGAAATTTAGTTGTTCCTAGCTATGATCAAAAGCGCTCTTGATCTCCAACTAAATTTGATATCCTAAACGTACTTTAATAAAATCATTAAAACAATAGACAAAGGCACAGTTACAAAACTACAAGTTCTATTTCTGAACGTTTGAGGATTTTAAGTCGAATCTAAATGTGTCAGATTGGTGATGTAACATGCTACTTACTGCATACTGACACAGTCTTCTCCTTCGCTTCCTAGATTATCAGGTTGTCCATCGGCCCAGTTTGTGAAAGGCAGTTCTTGATCATTCGTCCCGTTACCGTATACCCATGTACCGTGCTTCTGAATGTCATTCGCCCCGAAGAAATAGTACTGACGGCTTTCTACATATCCACGGGAAGGGAAATCATTGGAAAAACATCATATCAACTTGTTTCTGTGTTCTTAATAGTCATGTTGGTAGACTTCAAACTTCAAATTATACCATTTTCGACACTACAATACGTTGGTAACGTAATTGTTCGTTATTTGCCAATTAGTTATTAGTGTTTTTGTCGAACTTGTATGACGTTTCGATGACACAACCATAGTTTGCAGAGTCTGTTTTTCATTGTAAAGGTTAAAACAATGTTTTCTAGTTTAATTGGAGTAAAACAAATAATAGTAGAAATGTGTAATTCAAATACTCTTTACATTCTTCACAATATACACAGGTGTGATCATCCCCATGAGTGAAACATAAAAAGCACGTCTTCAGCACATCCCCCCAGATATTTACTATTTTCGCAAAATTAAGTCGAACGCCGTGAAATCCGTTGTCCCTTGCGATTGTGATTTTCTTACAGTTCAACATGCTCAATACAAGTCATGATGTACACATCTATTGTTCCATGACACACACAACCCTTCAAAAGCGTTTTCACTTCTGTCAAAAATACCTTTTGGATCTCTATCATTACTTAAAACTCCTGCTCTTAATATCCACCTTTGTCCGGAACATTGGCACGACCCAGATACCATACCTCACTGGTTTTGTGTGGCCCAGTGGTAGAATACCTGTCCCATGAACGGAAGGTCGTGGGTTCGATTCCCGGCTGAGTCATACCAAAGATTTAAGAAAGGAGAAGGGTAATAATAAATTTATGTTATGCAGGGCCCGCTGGAAGAGCAGCTATCATACAGCTGAATGTGGCTACCCCGGGTAAATAAGATATATCATTATTATGATCATCATTATACCTTTTGAAATCATACTAGCGATGTGTGACATCTCTCCCTGACTGTGGACCGAAGCTAGAGTTGCATCCAGCGCATCGCAGCTTGACAGAGCCTTGTTCCATCCGACGAAGTCCCGTTGCACCAGGTAACAGTGAGTGCCATACCCTTCCCAATCCGTTGGGCAAATGGACCCAGGAGCTGAGAGGGGTCAGAAAACGATAAGAAACATTTCTTATATTGTATTATTCTTCTTTTAGGGGCGTAATACAAGATTTTCTTTCCCTTTATTTATTTCTTTTACCAAATTTATAAAATTATTTTGCTTAATACTTCAGTTGATTACACTATTCTTTATTTATTTGTAATATGTCTATTGCAAAAACGAAAACAATTATTATAAATTGAATTGAATTGAATTGAAAATCTTGTAATGTGCCTGATGTTTAAGGTCATAATATTTCGTCACTGATTTTACAAACCATGATTGGTACAAGCGAAGGGCAGTTGCATGGAGTCGTCGTAGAAGCAACTACTGAATTGAATCAGGTGCTATCAAATTTAATATGATATTGGTGGTATGCATACAAAGTAGAATAGCATTGAACTTCAGATACATAAATATATGTTACATACAATAGCAATGAGATACTATATCTATTCACTTTTATAGTAACAAACTTGAAGAATACTTACGTAATGTTGTTGCTGGCGGAGGTGCTACTGTGCTGACCAGACCTGGGTCAAGAAAAAAGACATTGTTATAGAGGGAAAAATTACACACAGTAAATGAAGGTACATAATTAACTTTTTTTTTAAATTTCTGATTGTAGCAATCGTTCATAAAGCCTTTTATTTCATTCCAAAAGAACTTTAAAACGTTTATTTTTAATGGAAATATCACTTATGATTTGCGACATATTTGTTGCATCTGCCTGCTTTGCTTAGAAAACTATACAAATTTTTTTCACATATATAATGAGAGGCACATACATGCACAAATACATACATACATACCCACGTACATACACCCACAAAACACCCACATCCAGATATCACCAACACTGTCTCACTCATACGTACGCACACTAGTCCAAAACGCAAACTAACCCTCGGATATACCTAATCTCAAATGTGTCACTCACACATACACGCACACATACATTAGATGTGTGTACTCTCAGTTGTGTTTGTATGCGTGAGCACCCGAGCATTATTACTTACCTCCCCATAAAACGACTGAAGCAAAATATAATAAAAGACATTTTAAATGAATGTGTTAAGCATATAAAAAATAAATAATAATGATTTGATTCTTACTCCTTTTCTTGCAGATATAAGGGAAAGTTAGATCACACTTCTCATCAGTCCAGTCTCCAGATGCTGTCAACATGTACGCACAATGCTCTGCACCGTTCTTATTATCCGGTTGCCCTGGTCAATGAAATTAAATCAACTTACTACTATAAGCATAGTATAAGCATGAACATTTAAATATAGAAATGGAGCATTTACTATAAACGTAACAAACGAAATGTAAAAAAAAAATAGCTATTCTCATTTTATTATTCAGAATTCGGTCTAATGCAGAAAGTACCCTCCTATCTGCTAGAAATCAGTAAAGTTTCTTTTTTATTTTCTTCTTATTACAAAATAGGGGTAATGTGATATTGTGGATGAAAGTTTATTTGGTATGAAACTACCAAGAGCTAATCTGGTGCTTCTGCAAAAGCATAGCGTGTATCATAAACTTGGCGCCATATTTCCTTTAACGGAAACCTACCATTTAGATTTTCTGTTAAAAAAAAAATATAAAGAAAGCTTCTTTAAATCTGTTCTCAGTACATTGACAGCTTCTTTAAACTATTTTCCGTTCATTCATAAGTTATACTATATAAAGGCTACTTCTATAATGTTCTCAGATAATTCAGACAACTTCTTTTTTGAATAGTTCAGTTAAAAAGTCTTGCCATTCAAGCAGCTTCTTTAAGACCGTTTTCAGTTCATTCAGACAAGTTGTTTAGAATTGTTTTAGTTCATTCAGACAACTTCTTGAAATTTGTTTGTAGTTCACAGTTCACTTTCAATTTATATCCTTCAGACAACTTATTTCAAATCTCTTTTCAGTTACCTGACTGCCATTTCAGGAAAGCAAATGGATTCCCATCTGTCCATTCCCATCCAGCCTCGTGGAATTCATCAGTCGCTCCGATCCAGAAACCGCTCACCTGCAACTGTGACGTCATACCTACAAGGCAAGTAGACATAAGGATTTTTTTTTACAGAAAGAAAGTGGATAGGGAGTTTATGGCTTGTATCATTCAAATCTAAATATTTTTGCCTGGGAAAAAAGAAAGAGGGCCGACCTTTAATGTCATCATCAAAAAGACGTAAATGCAGGGCCTTACCCTGCGGCGTAGGGACGATCTAGATAAATTTATCGCTGACCTGATTAACGACGCAGGCCACACAATACTGCAATTTCATGTTATCGAATTCATTGCATATAGCTACTATAATTATACACATAGCGTACCTGGTTCGTAATGTAACAATTACGAAAATGTCATTTCAAACAAAAGCTAACGTTTTAGAAGATTGATACGCCATTTCACACTTGCAATATTTGCCTTACAAAATAAATAATTACTTGGACCAAACAAAAATTCATTGTTAATTATCTCCCCATGACAGTGATTTTGGCTCAGCTGGTTTTTTTTGGCAATAAAATACAATTTTTGGCAATAAAATTTTCAAAAGAAAATATATGGTTTGTTAACTTACCAAAGAGGAGATATGACTCTGCTTGAGAAACAATACTGACAAGATTACCGCCTTCTTTCTCGCATGCTAGCTGGGCATCGTCAAAGCTGAGCTGAGCATCGGGGAAAGGTTTATAACACCATTCTTCAGACGGGTCTGCGTTCCACCCCTCACCGTCACAAATATCTGCAATATTAGTATTGTATTCATGACAAAATTTCGAATCGTAAGTGAAATGCATATTCGGGTTAGGTTTTGGCAATTCCAAAATTTGGTTCGTTTACCACCTTACATAATATCATTCCTGAGATGACTTGTCATCATTCATATCTGTATGAATGCTAGCTTGCTCTTCAATGATTCTGAGTCAAATAGTTCATAAATTGAAGTGAAATATGTAATGTGTCTCATACAACTGAGAAATTGATCGCTTCCAATTTTTTCATGGATTAGCTCCACAACATTTTCACATTACAATGTAGAACCATTAAGATATCATTTAAGCCCGCACTGCTAGTACATACCTTTTGAAACGTTGTGCAGTTTCAAACAATTTTGGAAATCATTTGATCAAACTATCAGAGAAGTGTTTTCTGACGAACAATTTCACGAGGAATGCGAGTAAAAGTGATGTGCATCATTTGTGATCTCCATCAAAGTATACGATGTACACATTCCTTTATATAATGTTAATATAAGATATGATGAATAAATATTTATGTGTCTTACCTACTATATCGCACTGTGGAATATCGCAGTATTCGACCGTCATACCATGAGTACCTTGCACATAACAGAACGGAGCATCATAGAACATTGACGGGTTACGGCAGTAATTTTCATCCAACCCTACATAGAAAGAATAATACAATTGCTCATTAGTGAAACCAAACAACCGAAAAAAAGAGCGCTCTAGAATGCTCACTTTCTTATAACGTTAACATATGTGTAAGTGTGAAAAACCGATTGCATTTGCCACTTTAAAAGAAGTTAGGTAAAACAAAATTAGACAAGAATATATATTTTAATGCTGATCGTGTTTTGAAGTTAGATTTTGATGGGAAGGCGATATCACATCCTATTATAAGTTGATGTATGAGTAAATTTAATGGCTGAATAATTTTATATTCTTAAAGATATGTCGATCATAATATATAAGCTTTATCAATATGAGGTATAAACATAAAGGTACTTCTGACCTGCATTTGGAAATCGATCGGGTGTATAGTAGAAAGTATCAGCCCACTCGAGACAGACATGGCTTGATGATGAAGTACGGGCTGGACCTCTGTAGGTTGTTCCTCGCACTGTGGGTTCGTAACAACCTGCATCTTCGGCTGGAAGGAGAAGAGTTTAAAATGGCATGAAAAGGAGAGACGGCTTAATCTAATTGTAAAATATTATCAATAACATGTCTATATAGACCAATAAACATTGTGACACATAATTATATTTGGGTCAATTGGTTGTAGTTTTGAACTCTTAGGGGGTACAATAGCAGCACACTTTAGGGTGGAGGTATACACCCCTAGGTTGCAATGCACTGTCAGGGTAGGGTATAGATGTGCACCCTTATAACCTAAATACAGTTTTGGTTTAACAAATGTGAATTTTACTGGATGTTAACATGACATATATATCATACACATAATATAAGACAATGGCATACCTTTTTATCAACTGATTCTCCTTGAAAATTTGAATTTGAACGTTAAATCATATTTAGCGCCCTTGCTCTCCCGGTAATAATGGTATTTTGTTTGTTATCGGGCATGAGAGGTTATTTCCGACATTTGACATAAGAATGATAAAAAGGTATACACGTGAATTAAATTCTGAAATTTTCATCGAATTCTGTGTCCTTTATCTAGAAGGTGTCCTTTATCTAGAAGGAAAAAATTGGGCCAGTATGGGATGACCCCATACAGAGATTTTTTGCCCATTTTAGGTTGTAGTTTACCAAAACTCATTCGTTTGTTATTCAACCATTTGTGCAATATGTTCACGATACTATATTTTATTTTACCAAGATTTGAAGACAAAATTTGTAGACAATAATATGCGATTTAATAACAAAAAAAATTACTTGAGCTTTAATATGCATGTACCCTATAGTATTAGCAACTGCACACCTAAATGTGCAAAACTGCAATTAGGACGTCGAGCGAAAGTTTTTAGAACAATGTACACGGTCCTGCTATTTCCTAAAATCCATAATTTAGTCAGGTTCGTTAAAAAGAATAATTAGATTAAGGATACTCATACCGTTTAGATGAGCTATCCGTATTTTTGTATATATTTTGATTTATATATTTGATACGTACTGATTATTAAATTATGGGAATACTAGTAATAATAAAAACAACCAGGAATAAATAACCATGAAATACTTACGATTGCATTCTGGTACTTCACAGTACGACCAATCAGTTTCATTGTGAATGGGATCGAAGAAATAGCACCAGGGAGCCATTGCACCATTTGGGTTGCGACAATAATTCTCTTCAAGACCTTTAAAGTGAAGTGAATAAAAAAAGACATTGAAGAACAAAGATTTACCGAAAAAGATATCGTATAATTTTGGATAGATGAACCAGTCTCCGGCCCGTAAAATTTGAAATGCTTTTGTTAGATGTACTTCTGTATTCGTTTGAAAACTTATTCAGATCTTCATTTTGCTCCAAAAGACAGATGTTTAAATCCTTTTGTTGAGTATCAATGATTTCAAGAAAGTGATTTTTGATAAACCAGGCCACGGTTGTTTTTTATTTTAAAAAAGTTCATGGATCTTTGCACTACTCTACGAACGACTGATGAACCTTTCTTCATTGTGATTCTGTGTCATGGTTTATCATTGAGTGTGATAAAGGGTTACCAGTTGTTCGTTGAGTTATGTGTAGATGTACGAACAGCTTTATGAAACACAACCGAGGGCAGCATTTCACCAAATCGTTCTTCAAGTTATACGAACAATATTTTTGATCATTCAGCATAAAAAGTGATAACGGTAGTGCATATAGTGCGTAAAGTAACTTGGTAAAACACCGCACAGTTCGAACAGAAAGCAATTACTGTAGTGGGAGAGTGATTGTCTCAAATTTAATTTAAAAAAATCATCACCGTATGTCTGATTCCTCTCGTAATAATCCTGCTGAGGATCATAATCTGGCATTACATCCTGACTATTGATACTACACAGCAGACACAGCGAATCACCATCGCTAGTCCCTCCGTAGAAGTTGAACGATTTGCAGAAGAAGTCACTGTTGTGGAGGCATCTGGAGGCGCAGTCAGCGAGGCTGATTCCTGAGAGGCTCTTTTTGACTGGACGGATGGCTTTGTGGGCGGTCATCGAGAATTCATTCAGCGGAGCTGAAGAGGAAGTGATGTGATAATTATGATTGTTTTTGCCTCACAAGTAGTGATACCTATTGCATCCATATTTTCAAACAATTTGATAAACCCAAAAGAATAAGTTTTGCATATCTTATTGAGACTGGTTACTTTTTGCAATTTGATTTGTTTAATTCACAGATCGTCTTTATAATGTATTTATCATTTCACAAAGGCATTCAATTCAACAGAGCTTGGTGCGTCGAGGGAAAACATTTTGTTAAACAGAAATTGATTAGAAGATACAAGGTTTGCATGTTTTTTTAAAATATATACTGGTTACTTTCTCACACAATTTTCTTTATTTCATTATTGTCTTTACAGATATTCATCATTTCACTAGGGCAATACACTCAAGAAAGTTAGATGCTTTGAGGGAGAACATTTTGTTAAACAGTAATTAATCACAAGCAAACCTGGTTACTTTCTCACATAATTTTCTTTTATTCATTAATTGTCTCTACATGTATCATTATTCCACCAGGGCAATAAGTTCAACAAAGTTTGATGTACCGAGAGAAGATATTCTGTTGAACAAATCAATTACAAGCCAGCGTCAAACGAGGGAAGGTATACAAAAAACGGATGGTTTATCGTCAATTAGAACGCTCATCTAATCACCTTAAATAAAACCTCTATTAGATTGAACAATAACGTTATCTAATATATCAACTTAAATTTAGATTATAATATTATGGTTATTGGTAAAGCAGAAAAGGACACGACACTTTAGCTTACAAGCTGGTGACTAGTGTAAATCTCCTTGGAATTAATTTACTTACTCGGGTAAAACTCGTCTATGAAATCGACCCAGTCTGCACAAGTTCGTCCTATGCTGACGTAGTTTGCGTTACCACGATAGGACGTACCTTTCCCGACATAGCATCCAACCTCAGCTGTTTATAATTGAAGAAATCGTTGTGATAATGGCTTTGAAATTAACTCTGTATCATAAATGTATTTTTTAAAGATAATAAACTGTACATAGAGTAAAAAAAGAGAAAAAGAATTTCACCATCACAGCAACAAAGATTGCTGATCCATTATGTTTGAACAACTAAATCTAACACATGCCTGCAAATGTCTGCTTTAATAATAATGATGATAATGATAATAATATTAATAATGATTATTGTAGTGATACTAATGATAATCATAATAATGGTCATGTTAATAATGATAATAATGATAATAATAATAATAATAATAATAATAATAATAATAATAATAATAACATCAACATTACAACGACAACAATGATAACAATAACATAATATTTATCATGATAATAATTTTAAGAGTGCCATACTTACTTGCACAATGCGGCACAATACATGGCTCCTGAACAAGACTTCCACTAGAACCTGTTACGTAACACCATGGCTCGTTGATATCATCGGGACTTGGGTTCCGACAGTAGTTGTGGTCCAGGCCTGCGGATATTTCAGGGTTTTTTTTATTATGCACAATTTATGATTTACAATTATATGACAAATATTTTGGCAAAATGTACATGCAGTGAATATCAAGATACAAAACTTAATCTACAATATTGTAACGAAAATATGATTTATTCATCACTGATTTGACCATACATTCGAAAACTTTCTGCGCAAAAGTTGGCATAATCTGCCCATGTGATGTGATACTTTGAAGAAAAAAAACATTACACAGAGTTTTTATCCATCATTTTGAAAAAGATTACAACCATGTGAATCAATTCATTTTTTTTTACTATCATGGTGCCAGGTCAGAGAGAGAGAGAGAGAGAGAGAGAGAGAGAGAAAGTACGTGTGTGTGTGTGTGTGTGTTGTGTGTTTGTATGTGTGCATGTGTTTGAGAGAGAGAGACACAGCGAGAGAGAGGGAGAGAATTCGAAATCCTCAATTAGACTTGCGATTAAAGGCCCAGTAATTTTACTTCAAAATTTAAGATGGTTACATATTTTTATGAAACAAAACCTGATATAAAAAATTACTATAAATGAACGAATTAAAATTGTTCTTCTGTATCTTTATTTAACTCTAATCATATTGTGAGTTTAATACTTAAGTTAGAATATAACACGCCATACTTTTTCATAACCGAATACAACCTTATGTTACTTCTTAACAAATAATCGAATGTCCTGTGAAATGGAATATGATTGTATGCATACCAGAGTCTGGGTAAGTTGTTGGGTTATAAGGCTCTGAACTCGCATCCTCCCATTTCACGCATGTCTGTCCACTCTCTGCTTCATTCGCTGTTCCTCTGTAGTTCAAACCATTTCCTTCGTAGCAACCAGTAGCTGTGGGGTATCAGCGAAATGGAGGAGTGGAAATTGGTATATATGTCAATATTATGGTGAAGATGTTTATGTATTCAGTTTCTTTGGTTTACTCACATATCCATTTATCGGTAAATTGCCATCTCGTCCAATGACCGTTTCGTCCAAACGCGCTTCGTCCAACATTACTTCGTCTATAATCATTTCGTCCAATAAACATTTCGTCCAATTGCCGCTTTGTCCAATAACCATTTTGTCCAATATCCCATTCGTCCAATAGCCATTTCGTCCAATAACCATATGGTCCATCTTCATTTTGTCCAATTGCCTATTCATCCAATCATCATGTGGTCTAGTTCTACTTCGTC
>BQKZ01002315.1:15327-36108 GCA_036244855.1 Temnopleurus reevesii | reverse complement strand
ACGCGGATGACGAAGGAAGCGAACAAGGTGTCTACACGATGCAACACGGTTCATCACGGAACGATGAACCGTGTTCATCCGTGTTGCTTACCGTGTATGTGTGAAGGGGGCTTTAGTCGACACAAAGCTTTGCTGTTTGGCGTGTTCAATCAAAGCTTTGATTTAATTGAAATCAAAATATATGTATATTCTCGATTCGAATTCTTTAAAGACAGTTTCATAAGATGTAGAAAATCACCAGCAATTTAGAATTAGCATGGCGGTTACCAGACCTGAATGTTTTTTGTACAATGCTTTATTCCATTTCATAACTCTTAGATTCATACTTACGTGGGTTGGTTGGCGGGGGTGGCGTTGATGATTCTGGAATAAACAAAATTTATTTATTTATTTATTGATCAATATTTTAGCAGGATGCCCTCTCAACAAGATGTTGGTATCACGAGGGGTCCTGCATGATAAAAAGTACATGAACATATACAGTAACAAGACTCAACAGTGTATATTATATATTAATAAAACTTAAAATCAAGAGATCATGATCAAGAATTTATACAGAAATACACATTTAGGGAGGAAAGTATATAAAACGTATGCCATATAAATTACAAACTAGGATAGATTAGTCTAAGCCCTTTCATTGTTTGATTGTGATATATATGATTCATCATTGATATTTTCTCATAATTTCCTGTAGTCATGATAGCTGCCAAATGAAAATACCAAAGTGATGTTTGATTAAAACAATGAATTTTACAGTGTTGTCACAAAACAAAAAATCGTAATACAGTTTTGTGGCTGCGATTATTTCAATATTCATTAAACCACTATCTATCTATCTATCTATCTATCTATCTACCTAACTATCAATATATATTCATAGTATCTAGCTACCCATCTATCTATGAACATAATTTACCCGCCATTTTCTTGCAGATGGATCCATACTGCCGATCACATCGAACATCATTCCACACACCCGATGGTATGTAGTATGGTCCCCTCAGGTGAACACAGTCCTCTTGCTGGCCAGAGTTATTTGGTTCGCCTAAACCCCAGTTGTTGTAATCAAACTAAAGAAATAAATCAAAACTAAACACCGTCATAGTCTACAAAGTAAATAAAAGTGAACACAGCAAAAATTAAACCTTTTCCGATGCATTACGTCCAAAATTCTGTCAGCAACAAACAAACCCTAGGAAGACTGAGTAACGACGCTTTGATTTTTTTTGTTTCTAGTCAAATTTCAATCTAAAGTTTCAATCTTATGGAACAGCAAACTCCTGTCGATTGATTTGTAAATATATATTGCTTTAAAACCTTGCGTTTTGAAGAGTTGGATTCCAACATGATTATATCATGTTTTTTTTTGTGTTAAATGCACTATCGTCCATTAGGATGGTTCCCAGTTTGCTTTCACACATTCCTGCTAAATTACATTGTTAATTCTAAGTTTTAAAATTCTCTAAAGAATAAAACTATTTGAAAATGAATATATACAGATTGACGTTCACAGGGCATGGTTATGAACTACATTTTGGAAAAAAACAGAAGGAACAGACGTACCGGTGTCCCATCTGACCACTGGAAAACACCCTTTCCAGACCCCGTCCTTTCCAGTCCAATGTAGTAGTCGTTTTCCTTCAGGCGTACTTTCAAAGAAAATAAATTATTTTATATAAAAAAATAAGAATAGATAAATCATTGGATGACTTTATTACGGATAAAGCAGGATCGAAACGCGGAGTGTAACTACCGTATATATCTGTTATTTTCTTATTCTGTGATCAAATTGAATGTCTTTTTTTAATATATATATTCAGTATATATATATATTCAGTATATATATATATTCAGTATATAAAAATGAAATGAGTAAAGTGTAGAACGCAAGTGAAGACATAGTCTTCTAATAATGGGGTATAACCCTCAAATAAGAAAGAAAGTTTTGCTACTCTTCAGGTACCATGACACGAGACGAATAAAGTTAGAAAAATCCGTTAGAAAAATATATATGTAAATAACATTTTTTGTGATCACCAATGTTTTTGTGGTATAAACAAACTGTAATTTTTTTCTGCGACAAACATTGTTTTTCTTATTTTTTTCGTGATAGATAATCATTTTTCTGATTTATAGAGCAAATGGCGAGCTCCAACTTACATTCGATAATTGACATCTCTTCGGCACTGTGAATGCTTACAAGACTTCCCCCTTCTTTTGATAAACATTGCTTTTCTGATTTTTCTCCACGATAAACTTTCTTTTTCTGAATTGCTTATCAAACGGCTTAGACTTACGGCCATAGACTTACATTCAATAAATGACATCTCCTCGGCACTGTGAATGCTTACAAGACTTCCTCCCTTGTCCGTGCAATTCTGTTTCACTTTTTCGTATGTATCGCCATTGTCATCGATGAAATAGCAATAGTCGTTGTAGTAGTACCAGTCTATAGGGCAGTAGCCAGTTGCTGGGGGAAAAAAAGAAATAATTTGAAATTGAGCAATATTTCAAAGGGGAAATATAATATAAGTTCCTATTGTTCATTTTCTTTCTTTGAGTGGTCCGCACTCTACAAGCATTGCTTTTTAGCGGACCCCTCCACTTCATCAGTATTCCTATTATTCAAAAAAGAAAGAAAGCACTCCATAAAATGTATTTTTTACTTTGTATGTTAACTGCTTTGTACAATATTTGTCAATGTTATGTTCATTATATTTTTGTTATACAGAGTTTTATTCAACTTTTTTTTGTAAATGTTCATTATACTTTGTATCATTTCTGATGAAGTGAAAATAAATGAATTGAATTGAATTGAATTGAATAATGCAATTCAATTCAATCTATTTTTCCAATGAAAATAGAGCAATATAGTAAACACAGACATTGATACATTTGATTTATGCAATCAATTAAAACACATATCAAAATTGAGGACAAATCGAATGTATGAACGAGCACAATTGATATTTTTAATAATCTAGTGAAAAAATAGCACAATTGGGAATTGAGAGGTCCATCTTGTGAACATGGGCCTCTCAAATAAATTGCACTATGTATGGTTTTGTATTCAATTCAATTTATGTAATAAGATATTGATAGGCGCCTACGAATAGAGAGAAAGGAAACTGTCAAAAACCTTCTCAGCAAAAAAAAAACTATCCAATTAAAGAATATTGGGGGAAAAGGGAAAACGCAAATGAAAACTTATAAACAAAACTCACATCCCCTGAACTCAACACCAAACTAAATAAGATTATTACTCAAATTCAGTACTAACCTTGTACATTGGCGCACGATAATCAGAAGCACGCCTAGCAAAATAAAGTTAGATGTTAGTTATATTACAAAAATATACTCACGTTTTTCTGGATCTACCGGTGTAATCGGTGCGCCTGTCAGTTGAAATGAAAGAAAACAAACATTATAAATTCAATTTCAATCAACTTTGATCAAAACAATGAGGTACTTCCAAATTATTGTGGTGAATTTTGCGATAAAACATTGTTAATTTACACCGTATTGTGCTGAATATTTGGATGATTGACCAGTTATAAAGCTATCAACACGTTGAATATGGTCAGGAAAGTCATCGACAAAAATTGGCGCGTCATTGACAAAGCCCAACATAGAATAGGATTAATTTCTATTCAGTTGCTAGAAACATGTTCTAGAGGAATCAATGAAATGGAGTAAGAGCTCATTCTCGTAAGATCGAATAATTGTCTTTGACGGCACATTATTCTGAAAGGAAGAGAATGAGAACATTATTTTGACCATAATTTACTCTTCTCCCCATTAATATGTATTCATATATTTATTGATTATTTCATATGGTGTCTACGTAAGAGCAAATTAGTACAAAATAACAGTTTACCATAAAAAAAAAGAGAGAGTCACTGTAGTGTTCTTTTTAATACACGTCTATTTTTTTATTGGCAGTCTACAAAATGTAAGCTATATAAATTAGGTCTTTACATAAATTTCATCACGAAGAAATATTTATGACTGTCAGAAGCAAATAATCAAAAATATAAACATATTATTTTGTAAATCATGTATACCTTCAATTGTTACTTATATCAAGTTAAAAGTATACCTTCACGCAACTTGCAAGCGAAACCGAAGTAATTAAAACAGACATCGTAATCCCATTGTCCATCAGTGGTGCCTGTGGGGAGCAATGAAAAACAATATTGAAATAAGAATCGCTTTGATTTGTTACAAATCGATTTATCAAAATATCAAGATTCATTGTGTGATCAGGGACTGCGTAATAAATGGAATTGTGTTGGGCTGTGTTTCAGCGTTTTTATACACTGCCATAAACTTGCGTTTTCTGAATTATTGTGAGTTCTGTGTTATTGTCTCAGAACTCTCAGTTATTGTCTTCGTCATCGTTGTCATCTTCTTTACCTCACCATAACGAAAATACTTTTACTTATCTTAATTTCTTTATAATAATCTTAATTCTATTTCTTTATTTGTTTATCTATCTATTTATCTATTTAATTAGTCATGTATTTATTTTTCTTCCATCTATTCATTTTTATCTATTTATTTGTCTATTCTATATTTATATATATATATATATAAAACATGATTTAGCATCTTTACAACCTTGATACGCTTGACATACCAGAATAAATAGATCCACACTGTGCCTCTCCTTCCCTGTTAACAGGTGTTTTCTTAGAAGGCCAGTTCTGAAACGCTGTTGGATCATAATCTGTTCCGTCCGTCCATTTCATAACTCCGTCTTTAACCGTATCTGAAATGAAATGTTAAAATGTTGAAATGTTAAAAAAATCGCCGTCCTTTTTACACTGTTAATTGAAGTCGTTGGTCGCTGAAGTGCATTAAATCTCTATTTGATGCAGATTTGCCCCATGAAATGCTGACAAAACAATTTTTTCACCAAATCAGTTCAGACTCGTTTGTTTTAATTACGATTTTGAAATATACAGTTGTAGAAGTGAGCATGATAAAGAGATCTATGGAAATCTAATTGTAATGTTATTCTTCTAAAACTATCAATGAAGTTTTACTCCTTTTCCAAAAGCGGAGATTCTTCATCCGTCGAGCGCATTATGGCAAGCGTGAAGATAATCAGAAATAAAAATAAGCTAGAGATGCCGATGTAGAAAAAATGTTATGAACACCATCGCTCCCCTCGAGTTCCAAAGGATTAGGTTTAGCTTACCAGAGATACCAAGCCAAAGACTATAGACACCAGACTGCCAGAGGACGGGGAGTTGTTCATTGATGAACTCTTGTTCCGTTTCACTGTACAAATTAAAAACGAATTATATTTAATTTGTAAATTATACTACTTCAGTTCAATAGATTGTGGCAAGTTTGTTCTAGATTATTTGCAAAGCAGATCTGTTTCGCTCATCTACACAAACATCCTAAAATTCATTGACAAAATCTAATCCATCGCCTTATATCATATACTTTGTAACATATAATCTATCTTCTTAAATATTCGGCAACCTTTATACACATGGAATGATCAAACGAAAGTCCTATAAGTGGCAATAATTTCCCATTGTAAAATAAATGCTTTGACTAGAGTTAGTAGACAAGTAGCTAACGTTGGTGAATGCGATGGGACAATCTATCACTTCCATATAAGATCTGAAATGCAACTATCTGCTGGATTTTGAGGAATGATCAAATCGTTAGATCGCCTGAGAACAGAATGAAATTTGATAGGAAAACATATACTACAACCGTCACTACTATTGCTGTTATAGATATTAGCATCATCATTATGCAACCTTTATCATCATGATTACCATCATCATCATCATCATCATCATCATCATCATTACCATCACCATCATCATCATATTGATTTACCATGTACCTTTTGATAGTAAGCAAGATCGATCCCTGTGCTTCACACTGCTGTTTAGCATCGACCCAATTGGTTTCGGTTGAGACCCACTGATAGCAGTACCCATCATGGATTCGCCAGCCCGGATAACACATTCCTGTGAAAAGAAAGAGAGGAGGGGAAATGAGGAAAGTATAAGAGAGGTAAGGATTCAACAATCCTGTGCATTATCTTCAAATGGGAGATGGAGCTTTCATCTGTTGATTTGTTTTTTCGAAAGTTCCGATGTCTCTTATAACTGATTATTAATTTGATATTTAAAAATATGACTTGTTACTACCTCATTAACGCTTCAGCAGAGTGAAAATAACACCCCGGAACCAGACTGCCCGGAACAAATCGGATAGTCAATTTGCCCCCCCCCCCCCGCAACGATTATAGTCAGTATGTTAGTGCTTAGTTTTTTGTTTCACTTATGGCAAATTATTTGAGGGGCATATGCGAACAACCTTTGAAGTTTTTAAGCATTTGTCTGTCCAGTTCAGATCGAATTAGTCGAAAATGATTTCCGGTATTCCGCAGAGGAGCATTTTGGGGCCGAGATTATTCAATAATTTGTATGTGAATGTTATCCCTTGGGTGGATCAGTCGCGATGTGTATTATTTGCCGACGATATGCTCTTGTACCGATGAATTAAAAATAAACTCTTCAAAGCTTTTAGCACAAAAATACTGATGAACAAGGCAGGTTAAATTACATAAAAATCTTTGGTTGCAGGAGGCGGATCCAATCTGGTGAATTCTTCGGAACAAAAGACACTGGCTGCGTCTGTGGTTAACCAGGCAAATATAGTTTTGCGTTCAATTAAAAACTGAGAGCATTCAATCATTCAATTTATCATTTTCATATTTATTTCATTAAAGAAATATTGTTATAATTTCAGAATGTGACTATATGATTAATTCTTCATTAGTTTAACATCATGTATTTCTTCAAAATTCCTCTATTGCATGACGACATAAGCGCGATCAAGCCCACAAAATAATATACATTGTCATCTTGAATGATGAAATAAAGAGATGCCAACCATTATGGGATATGCATGAGACGTATTTTCATATGTGTTTTCTCCCACTTTAGTTCAGCAGCATCGTTTTCCACATTTCAATTTTGCCTCTTACATAGTCCATAATGTTCAGTTAACATTTTCGCATACCTGTGGGTTTTTCACAGATATATTTGCTGTACATATAGCAGCTTTGGGCAGACCAGTTCCCCGATGAGGCACCTTGATAAAAGAGCACTGTACATTCTGGCTCATCGGCTGAACTGCATGGGTAAATGAGGAAAAAATATTCTTGGAGGAATAAAAAATTTCCTGTTTTTATTTTTTATTTATTTTTATTTGTGCCCTTTCAATAATGAAAATGTTATTCTCAATAGGGGCCCTGGATATTTAAGAAACATACAATATTTAAATACACAAAATCAATAGGATATAGATATTTAATACAATGAATATAAAATATATGTATATTTCTACCAAATCCGTTACCAAAAATTGAACTAAATACAATACTTGAAATAAATTTGCATACATTACTTGATGTTATATCGGAAGCGCTCGGGTGATCAAGATTAACGTTTGTGTAAATAGTACGCATTAAAATACGAATAATTATATAAGCAAACTTGCCAACTGTAATATAATCTTAATTCAATTATACACTGTTTTAAAGGTCACATTCTGATATGTGCAAGGAACTAGAAACATCATATACAAACTGAAATCACTGTGAAGATGGTAACAGTGCGTTTGATAACATACAAACAAAATTGGATTTGGGGGTGCATTCAGAGATATAATTAGAAAAAATTGATACAATGCTATATGTGTTTGTACTTTTGTAGAAATGAGTAAATACAATTAAACATTATTCTAATTTAAACACTTTCGTCTGATAAACTTTTCGAGTGAGAAGCATTTTAGCTTGTAAAGTGGCTGACCAAAGCGTACCCCAAGTTTCGTTGCAGCACTGGTTGCATGCATTTTGATTTATGCACAATGGCTGGAGAACTAACTGTTATATACATATATATATATATATATATATATATATATATATATATATATCATGAAATTAACAACATGAAAATGTTCAATACTTGTGCTGAAACACTTTCTTTCCTCCAATCTTTGAAAAACTTAATACTTACATCAGCCGAGGTTCATCTATTCCCCATTTTTCATAACCAGTGTCCGCTTCCGATGTCCACTTGAAATTGTCGTTTCCCGACTAATGGGTGAAAAAATACAAATAAGATCAAGTTTCACTCTGCTGTTAAAGAAATGTCATTGGAAAACAAAACAAAAGCAACAATGAAAAGTTTCAAAATGGCTGAACATGGAAAGGTGAAATACAGACAAGTATAACCCGAATTCATTTCTGGTCATACTTCGCATCGATCATGAATACATGGTAGGTCAATTCCAGCAAAATATTCACTTTTGTTAGAAATAAGAGAAAAATGAGGTTATGTATTATACTTCAAAAATACAATTTTTTGAACAGGTAATATTAGAAGTTTTTCTTCCAAAAATATCTCATCCGGATATCATTTTTTTTATCGCAAATCAGCTATTGCTTTATACATATCTTACATTGGCCCTTTATAAAGTGACTTTATTCATTTCTTCTAAAAAATGATAAAATTCCCTACATTTTTCAATTAGAATTTGTAAAGGATCTCCTTTTAAAAGGAAATAGAACTTTAATAAACTAATTATGTTTAAAATATAAAGTCTATGGTTTATTACTGATGACTTGTATCCAATCCAAAGCGAATTTTGTGCTTCTTGTAACAACTCGGTGAGAAGAATTTGTTCATCGGCATCACCTACATCCATCAGATTGGCGTCAAAAAGTGTACAGTAATCCTATGGAAGAGATGAGTCAAATGGTCAAACCCGTTGGTGATGAAGAAACCAATTAAAATGCAATGATAACATTTGACACTCGATTGTAAAATATTAACCATGTCCATTAGAAAAAATAGTTGTGTTTAATTCTTATCTGTAAGTGAGATGATGTAGGAATACACTTTCACTTGCAAAGTAGATTTCCTTTTACTTTTGTAATTGTTCAAAGAAGATAAATAGTATAAAACCACTTGGAAAATTCGTTTTTTGAGTGAAAGAGAACATCCTTACACTAGAGAGGACAATCTTACATAAATCATAGATTATAATCAGTTTAATTGTAATTATTTAAAATACTATAATCAGGGAAAAATAGGTTCTGACCATCGCATTTCATGCCCGTCCATGACTTTAATTTCCTTCTGCAAGTAATTCATCCATATTGTGCTGCACTCAACTTAGGTGAGGTTATTGGATATCTGGCAGGAATATGACTTGAAATACTTTAGAACTAATGGTAATGAACAGAAGTCAGAGTAATAACAACAAAAAGCGTCTTTAAACCCAAGTCACATAGAGCCCCAGTCACATTATAGAGCCCCGATTCAACACGACTCAACACGATTCTTTTACCCATTAAAGTACGGGAGTTCTTGGACTGATAGATAAACCATAGCACTAATTAGGACATTGAAATCTGTGAGACATTATTTTTTGAGTAATCAAGCGCCATGAGCGCCCAGCTGTGGCGGATACCGGCGCTATACAAGAGGCCATCATCATCATCATCATCATCATCACAAAGAGTCGCGTTAAGTCGTATTGAATCGGGACGTCTTTGTGATGGGTCTCGAGCACTTTGCAGAGTGTACAGCGCTTTATGAATTACGTTTGATATCATTTTTTTTTAATGTTTATAGCCTACTTTGCCATATTTACCTGGGCGTCATCGAAATTCCGCCAATCCTGTGATATGTAGTAGCAACGTTGATTTTTCTTCACCCAGCCATTGCTCTCATCACACAGGACGGGTGCAGCTGCTTGCGGAAAGTGAAAAGGGTTGTACAATGAGAGGTGAGAAGGTTTAAGCATGAAAATCATACATTCATGATGATTCATTTATGGTGAGTTTAATCACTCTATGGACCCTGTTAATAGTGTTATGGGGTTAATTTTCAATATAAATGAAAAGAAAATTAAAGCCATTCTGATATAAGCAGATCTGGGGCCTGTAACATAAAAGATGCACTGAAACTTGCAATAAATATTTATCGTAAGTCTATGGCAAAATGTGCACCAAAGAATTGCAATTAATTGCAAAATTAATTGCATCTCTTTTATGTTACAGGCCCCAAAGTTGTCTGTGGTATACAGCCATGCCATGTAGCTGAAATGCACAGACCATAATCAAGAAAGACTAGATTGCTTTTGCAGCTTAAAATATAGTAACTCACGAACGTATTTAAGCCCCGGTCACATAGGACCCCGGAAGCAACACGATTCACCCCGACTCGTTGTTCTGAGGCAGTCAACTGTGAATTAACAAAGAGTCGGGATGAATCGTGTTGCTTCCGGGGTCCNTCTGCAAGTAATTCATCCATACCGTGCTGCACTCAACTTGGGTGAGGTTATTGGATATCTGGCAGGAATATGACTTGAAATACTTGAGCACTAATGGTAATGAACAGAAGTCAGAGTGATAACAACAAAAAGCGTCTTTAAACCCAAGTCACATAGAGCCCCAGTCATATGATAGAGCCCCGATTCAACACGACTCAACACGATTCTTTTACCCATTAAAGTACTGGACAAAGAGTCGCGTTAAGTCGTGTTGAATCGGGACGTCTTTGTGATGGGTCTCGAGCACTTTGCAGAGTGTACAGCGCTTTATGAATTACGTTTGATATCATTTTGTTTAATGTTTATAGCCTACTGTTTATATGTTTATAGCCTATTTACCTGGGCGTCATCGAAATTCCTCCAATCCTGTGATATGTAGTAGCAATGTTGATTTTTCTTCACCCAGCCATTGCTCTCATCACACAGGACGGGTGCAGCTGCTCGCGGAAAAGTGAGAAGGATTGTACGATCAGAAGTGAGAAGGTTTGATTGATAAAGAAACAAATATCATGTTTTATTTCAGTTTTTGTTTACCGTGATTATGTTAACATTAGTGTCGTTAATTGAGGTTGTGACTGGCTTTTAATGACTATCTCGCAACAATGCAAGCTTTCCAGTCAAAATTGGGTCAAATTTATGCATTCATTATAAACTTGAGTCTTTCATGAACATTTTAAGCACTCTTTGTATTTGTTTCACCCGAACATTTATGACATTTTGCTGTGAGCAGAAGGACAAAGGAATTGGACAAAAAAAACAACAACTACCGTACCTTTCAATAATTTACAAGAGCTTTATTCGCACAGTTTTAATGCCGTACATGTGTGCCAACTATCCAAGGAAAGATAATAAGGACACTACTTTATTTTGTGTTCATGAAGCTATTGAGAAGGCCTGAATTGGGTCAGTTGCTTTGTCCAATGACTTTACCCGTTCTGCTTACACTGAAGGCTAAACTAGCTGGTGGAAAGTCGGGCTCGGGCAATACAAATTCAGGGCGGTGCACATCAGCCGAGTAAACCTTTTGCAAACGTGCACCCGAGCAGTTATCCGTCATTCTATGGTTTTGCAATGCCGCGTTTCCCACCACATTTACCGATATACCAACCTTCCGGAATATGCACTGTGAATCACCAAATCAACTGAACAAAATATTTTCTCACAGGGACTCCGGGGCCCCGTAACATAAATGTTTGCTATTAATCGCTATTTGATTTTGCGATCAATTGCAAACTTTAGTACATGATGTGCCATAGACTTGCGATTGATATCAATCGCTATCAGATTAGCAATTAATCGCTAATCTTTATGTTACGGGGCCCGGGATAATTTTTTTTTCCAATATAAATGAAAATAAACAAACATGAAAAAAAATCTTATATAAGCAGATATAAATTGTCTGTGGCATGCAGCTATGCCGATATTAAAAAAAAAGAGATTGTAGCTTGCATTTGTATCTTAAAAGGAGAGTGTACCCCAAAACAATGTTTCTTCAACAAAAATTAGATGAACAGAGCAAAAAAAGTTTGAAAAAATCGGACAACTAATTAGAAAGTTATGAATGTTATATATTTAGACAAATTGACAATTGATGACGTCATAGCTGCACAACTGACCATTTATTCCATTCATATCAATGTCATAAATTGTTACTTTTTTCCCTAAAAATATGATTTGATCAAAACTTTAACCGTAGGATATCTTTATGATAGATATGTAGATCCCACTATTTGCATGTTTACATTCATACAAACTTTGCAACTTTTTGTAAAAATTATGAATTTTGCGCCACATAAATTATGAAAACTCTGGTTAGGTGTGCACCCATGATGTCATCAAATTGGCAACATCTTTGGAAATTTCCACTGATTAGCCCATTTTTTTCAAATCTTTAGAAATTCATAGCTTGTTTTATTACTTATCCGATTTTCTTCAAACTTTTGTTGTATTACTCACCAATACTTTTCTGCTTCTGTTAAAAAAAATTATTATTTGTTGGGTACACTCTTCTTTTAAAGATTGAACTTACTGAGTGACTTCTGGCAAACATAAGCCTTTAGAGCTTTGCAACTCCCATCAACCCATTGCCATTTCTCGTTAGAAACCATGGCTACACATGCTCTCGTTCCTTTACTGTGACTCGGACGACCAGATGCCCAGTTTCTGAACGACAAGCAAGAAATAATGTCACATATTTTTTTTAATGCATAGATAACTATGATACTATTGTGTTATCACATTCAGAGAAGGATACATTTTTTTAAAAGATATATGTTATCATGGTTATAGGGGCATAATTTAATGTATTTAAAAGTGACACGGAACCATCGTCATAAACTTTACAAGGTGATGATAAGCATTGTGTATGTAATTAGATGAAAGTCAATAAGAGGTATTGATTGTTTTATCGATTCAATCATTCATGTATTTGTTTATTTGTTCTATTTATTCATTTGGCGTTTACAATGAAATAAGATACAAAACATTTATGTAACAAACACAATAACAAGCATCGCAAATCTTGAAAGAAATGGAATAGTGAAAACCCGGAGTGGAGTTGAAATGGGCTGTCGGTGTTATTTGATTTTGTTATCAGCAAAAATAAGATTTTTTTGTATATATACTTACGAATAAGGTGGGGAATTTTCATTGTAAACTGATCCATCGCTCCAAACATAAACAAGAAGACCATCGGGATCACTTAATCCTATCCAGTAATCATTTGCAGAGCTGGAAAGTTGGGATACTAGCCATTCCTGAGGAAAAATAATTTTACAGTCAACACGTATTCAGTAGTGCTATTCCACCCAATTTCTAGGCTAAAACTATTTCCAAGAAAAGTGGCTCATTAATTTGTGCAGAAAATTACACTGAGCAAAAAAAAAGAAGATTTTTTTTAAAGAACTCTGGATAATAGATATGAAAAGATTGTGGCTGTTTATAGGATCAGATTAAATTCGATGAAACAGTTATAAAATGTGCAGAATAGCATTTTTCACTTATGTATGCCATGAACCTCTTTATGATTAAAGTAACATCCCGTAATTTGAATACTACAGTAAGAGGTTTTTTAACCGTTGGACTATAAAATTATAACATGTGATTCATATTTTGTGTATAAGAATTTTCATAAAATGAGAAAATCAGATTTTATGGATTTAATTGATGAGTGTGATTTTAACCAACGATAAAAGTTATAAGATATTCTTCTTTTTTTCGTACGTGGGTCTCCGTACTGTAGAGGCCTCTTTAAAAGACCCCTTATGAATTAAGCTTGCAATTATTTTTACCTTAATCTATAAAGTATGTAAGCAATTTTTTTAGAGCGAAATAACTTACATACTCTCCCTCTTTAGAGAATGAAACGAGATCTCCCTCTTGGCTATGACAGTACGATCGTGCTTCATCCCAGTCCAGTTGAATTGTTCTTATTTGGTAACAGTCATAGGTCCCCTGTCTCTGCAACCAACCACTTGGACATGATAGGCAGCTACCTGTCTCGGAAAGTACATCATTTAACAGACAATTTTACAAAAGTTTTTTTTCTAATGCCATGAAACATTTGTCGAAATATCAGTAGGATTCACACCGAGAGCCGAAAACGTAAAGGTCGGCTCACACCTTTGTGTTTTTAGCCTGCGTCGACCCAGCGTTTTTGGAAATTATAAACGCTCCCTTGACGCACAAAGACGCAGTTCATACGATGGACTGACGCTCGTCGTATGCTCGTCGAGCGCAAGCCACACGTCAGTCCACCGTTTGATCTGCGTATGATGTGCGTCCAGGGAGCGTTTTTAATTTCCAAAAACGGTAGGCCGACGCAGGCTAAAAACGCAAAGGTGTGAGTCGGCCTTTAGGAAGCTTTTTATTATTCAGCGCAAAGGTGAGTTGTTCAACTCGCCAAGACGCCTCGTTTTGACAAAGAAGTCAAGAAAGATACTTGGACAAGCTCATAGTGGCGCCTTGTTTAAAAATGTAATGCGAGGAGGCAACTTGTACTAATTCGCCTAGGCACATTGCCTCGGAAGAGAAAATGTGAAGGCGACTTGTACAAACTCGCCTTTGCGCTGTCGCTCTTAATGTGAACCTATAACTATTATTTTCTGGCGTTGGTAGCTGCAGCAACTTTCTTTTGTTAACAGCTGGAATTCGATGACCCTTCGTCAATATTTGGAATGAATTCCTACTTCCAGTCATTTCCACTTTTTTATGATCAATAATTTTCTATCGACTCCGTAATTCTGGCTTAAATCTATTTTCTACAACCACCAAGATGGGGACTTAACATTTCTTGAAATTCGTTGTTTCTAGTGTCAAGATTGATATAGAGTATAGTGTGCTCTTTAATAAAACATACACACTTTCAGACAGAATTTTCAAATTTCCTACTTTTAAAGAAGAAGTTCTTCACTCATGGCTCTTTATATCATAATGAAGTTGACTGAGAAGCCAGCTAGATAAAGTTAAAACACACTCCTGCCAAATCTTATTACTGGAAAATCCCAAATATAACTACATTTTTACTTTAATTGAAGAAAAGCGAACTTATATTCATTTTACGGTCTGCGCATAACAAAAATTTAATGAGCCCAACATAATTTTTTTCAGTGGTAGATAAATTTTTGGTCTGTGGAACATTAAAAATACTCTTCCTAATCTATCATATTAAGCAATTGTGCTTATATAAGAACATAATTATTGAGAGTAGTAGAAGTTTTTGCTCTATGTGGAGCAGATTTTGACGTCATTTAATCAATTTAGTCATTGTGTCATTATATCGTAATGAAAACACGTGAGGAGCATAAAGTTTGGCACAGCATAGACTGATTTGGAACCCCGATTGGTGCAGAGTGATTAGTAAACAAATATTTATGACATGTAGCAATTCGACTTTATTCATTGATTTTCTTTAGTACGGTGTATATGATTGGCAAATAAACATGTGCCATCGCTCGACTGGTAAATTGGAAATGATTTTTTTCATTGCCGAGTTCAACAAACTGTGTAAAAACTAAATTCCGATTTAATTCCCCTTTATTAACGTAACATATCTCGTATGACAACAATTTATCAGGAAAATTATTTGGGATAGTTTTTACCGTACGTAAACATGAATGAAAATCTTTTCCTCTTGTCACTCCGTATTTTCAGAAGATTCCAGTATCTTCACAAATCCGCTCTTGTTCATGAACGATTATACATTTAAATCCTTAAAAAAAGTGTCTTAATGCATGAAATCTTATTTACTTTTACTGTTAAATACTGAAATCACAAAACTAAGTTTATCTAAAATAATTTCACACGCCAGTTTTATTGTTGTTTTGGGGAAATCAGTTTCTTTGTGTTCTAATAACTGTACCGTGATAAGTATCAAGAATAGAGTCTCAAGGACGATGACATCACTATTAATGATACAAACTCATTCTTAAAGCAAGCTCCTTTTAGAATGACTATTGTGGGTTTTATTTTTATATGATTTCCCATAGGCTACATGACTTGATATATTAACTCAATTATCATAAATACCGCTTAATTAAACAGTAGAAAACGTTTAGAACACGCCGCTAAACACACACAATTATATACCAAAAATCGATGGTTGAAAATATTTTTTATTTTTAGAGAAAAGTATTTCTTATTGCAGTTTTGAAATAATGAAATAAATGATAAAACAGATAATTGTGGACAAAAATATGTTGTCTAAAAGTCGAGGTGTGTTTAAATCATAGGACTCTTTGAATTTATTTTAAATATGGGGGATTTGATAAAGCAAAACATGTAACAAAAAAGTTACAAACCTTGTTGTAGAAAGAGCGCCAAAGTCGCAAGGCCGAGCAACAAACTCAACCCAGGATGATAGACCATTGTTGACAATACTGCTGTGCCAATCACCTTTCTCCTATCATTGGGTTAATCCAAGAAAGTCTGACTTCCAGATTATCCAGAGGAATATATCTATTAGCACAACATGTCAAAAAATTCACTGGACGTCAAAAATATATATTATTCTATGTAGAACTATGAATATCCAATATCATCCAATTTCCTCTGTGTATTGATCAATTCAACGACAAACCACAAATCCTACATCAAACTACATTAGATCCTGTTGTTATGCCCGTGTAATGAATAGATATCAAATAAGATCGTAACATTTGATACGATATTTCGAACGGCCCGTGAGCGGTCCAAGGGCTAAAGTACATGATAATTTCTATGATATTTGGTATCTTGTACCATCCAAGGCCAAAACCATTATTGATTGTTTGATTTGATTCAATCAGTGTGTTGTCCAAAGCGCCTTGTTAGATTATTTGCAGCTATCGAAGAATTCTTTTTTTTTCCAGGGGGAAATGTACAACTCCCGGATGTTTAGTTTTCCATTCTTAGTATAATGTAACCTATATCATGAATCATAATCGACCAATAACCAACAATCATCTCGAACTCAGGATGCGGTGAATTTTAAATCAACTATTGGGTAGTTGCTTTTAAAATTGACGTTTTATTGACATTGTTTTGGCGCCCCCACCTTTCCATCCCTCCCGACGACTCCAGACAGGCATAATTGAGGTCCTCAGGAATTGTGATGCCCTCTAAAAACAAATTTTGCGCAAGATTTCGAGTATAGAGCACGCATAGAATTGGCATCTGTTAATAAACCCACCAAAGAAAGCTTTTTGGAACCGTCCTAATCTCACTCGATTATTGAACATAATTGCATTGAAGATGCCCACATCGTGGGGAAGAGCTTTGGGAGCTAGAGGGTTGCCAAAATTTAGTGTTTTTTTTCTTGTCAGCCTAGCACACCCCCCCCCCCCCCGTGGGCACTAAATGTGCCAAGAGGGGAGTCAACATCAGTCGAGTCACCAGGTCTCAAAATCTTTGGTGCCCGCATGTTGACCCATTAACTGCTGAACATTTTCTTTGATGTAGTAAATTCCCGAAAAAACGTAGACCAATCTTGTCTTTATTTATATTATAATTATTAATGGTATGTATGCTGGAATTTAGAGTAATCTAAAAATTCAGGAAATAGCTTTTACATTTTTTTCTTATACCAATTTTCTATGAAAATGTATGTAATTAGGGCCAAAGTTAAAGTTAAACGTCAATGCTCTGTACTGAACATCTTATTGTAATTACAATTCAAGATACTTGGAAGAATAGGAAAAACAAAGAATTCAGGTTTTTTTTTTCATTCAGCTTGAAATAATTTTAAGACGTTCATGTTTCAACTTCAGTGATAACGTATGAATTTTTTGATAGTGTTTAATCAATACCAATTTGAGAACATGGGCTGAAAGAAATTTAAAGATGAATATCATCGGCATTGCAAATATAGCTGGCGCCGTGTTGGAAAAAATAATATAATATACATTATATACCTCTACGAGCAATATACAGACTAAAAAGGATTGGTTCGAGAACCGATCCTTGCTGGACGCCAAATTCTCCTGTCCATCGATTATAGAAAGAATTTACGTATTATTGACTCCTGATTTGTCACATGTTGTAGCACTTACGCGTCATATTGATAAGACTTAACACGTTGAGTTATTTTGCTAACGTACTTTGGGAAATATTATTAATAAATCCACACAGTACCATGGTACATTATGAAAGGGGTGTACTATGTTTAATCAAGACTAGATTAGTTTACTTGAATTTCGAACTTTCGTCTCTTTGGCCCGATATAAACCAATTATTATGAGGTTATATTGACGTAATGGATATAAACATACGGTAATTCTGTGGTATGGTGAATGTTGCGAAATTGTAAACGGTGTTTTTTTTCTTCTTTTTGCTTTGAAGCGATGCGATCATTTGAGTAATCCACTTTGCTATTCCAATTCATTCCACGATGTTTTAGAATCAAATACCAGTTCTGTTCCCTAAATAATTTTTTCTATCTCCATTTTGTGCTTTCAATTTTATTTCTTTTTCTATACGTGTTGATTTTTTGGCGTACTTGTGCATCCAATCATTTATTTGAAATTATGAAAATAAGTCTTACTCCCTCAGTTGTCGGATCAGTTTCGAAATGTGGGAATATCGAACCATGTGCGTACCTAGGATTTGAGGACCCGGGGGCTCGACCAATTTGAAATGTAGGCACCCTCATCATCGAAGGATAGACAAGGAATTAAAGGCTTTTTAACTAAATGTTGGTGTCCCATAACTACAAGAGTCCCCAAAAGGCTCCCACGATTTGCACATGAAAATCAGTCCTTTTTTAAAAAGAAGATGGAACATTTTATCAAAAATTTGTATATCATATATCTTGAAGTCATAAGCCGCAGACCTCTTGTTTTTTTTTTTTTTTTTTTATTATTATTATTATTTATTATTATTATTTTTTTATTTTTATAAATGACTAATATATAAGAACCACACAAATCTACAAGAAACAAACACACAAGATAATTTAACACATATCACAACAGTGTTTATTTCATTTCATCTTAAAAATGGTGTATAAAAAGTTGATTACGGTATTCAAATTTGCTTTATCAAAACCGAAATATGTTAATTTATACATCAAATTATTACGACAAACTATACTAAACGTTCATTAATGCTATGAATTAAAAAGGAATAGTACACGTTAAACGATTTTCATTGTTTTGACATTATAGACTTATAGTAATAAAAGTATTTCTTTTTTTTATCAATGTGGCCTCGCAAAGAATCTTGTGGTTGTGGAAATACATGTAGGAGCATATCACATAACTATGATTAATATTGCTAAAGTAAACATGCATACATGGTTTCTTACACTAAATATTATGCATTTGAAAATATTTAATTGAAAACTATATTCTTATAATAAATAAATAATTATGGTACATGTTTATTACGGGAACTCTGTACTTACATATTAGGGCCGACGCACACCTAAGTTGTGTTTTACCCTGTGTCGGCTCAGCGTTATAGAAAATTAAAAACTATCCCGTGATGCACCAATACGCAGGTTGTACGGTGGACTGACGTTTGGCGGGCGCTCCTTGAGCGCAAGCCGAACGTCTGTCCGCAGTCTGATTAGCGTATAGTGTTTGCTCGGAGAGCGTTTTTAATTTGAAAAAAAAAACACGCTTGGCCGACAAAGGGTGAAACGCAAAGGTGTGAGTCGGCCTTTAAATATGAGCAAGAGTGTTACACAAAGTACGTAAATTCGAACCTTAATGACATTTCAAGTTGTATTACATTATTTCATGTGAACAGAATATTGATTTTTTTATGTCAATGAAGCTTAATAAATCAATTTCATACATTCACGCAATTCACATGTTTCAAATAGCTATCACGCTGGTCTTATTTCAGCAAACAATTTTTTTTAGCATGATGGAAGAGAAAAAGGTCAGACATAAAGAAATCAACAGTTTGGGCTTGAAATAGTTTAACTATCCTAATAATCTACAAGATTCGAGCCACCAGCTCTATTGAATCTAAATTTTATAAATTAAAGACGAATCTTAAACATATCTTTAGCTTCAGCCTTTACTCAAATGAACAAATGGACAGATACAAACAAAACTGTAGCATCCAAACATAATATTCTGCTGCTTTAATTACATCATTATGCAATTCTTTAATCAATAAACAAAATCTAAGTGTAAGGTGTAATTGTTGCTTTTAGAAACAAAGGAAACGCCAATCATTATATATGTGAACTTAGACATACACAGAAATCAATTTTCACACACAGGTAATAACTCTCTTTGTAAACTTTCTTGTTGTAAAGTTGTACTAAAATAGCATATTACACTGAAGATTATACGTAAGAACATGAATAAAGACTATGTACCATTCAATTATCAATATCGGCATCCGGTGTTGTTGATGTAAAAAAGATCAAACATCCCTTCACTAAGGTCTGTAACAGCATATGGGCTAATAATCTAAATCGCTTGATTTTTTTTCAACACTTCCTTTGTATACCCTTAAACTCATTCCAAGACTATTTCGCTTCCACTGGATTTGCTTATTATAGAAAATGGTGCAAAGTTAAAATGCACATATATCAACAATAAGGAGACTGTTATGGAGTTAATGATTATGGAGCGATCTTGATTTTTCTAGTGTAAAGTAACGGCAATATGTTCTTTTTACAGGGATGCAAAACAACGGTCAGTAACTATTCAGAACATAGAAACACAAATGTGCATGCACATTTCGATCTAAAATAAAACAATTTCTTCAACCAGTTTGAATAGAAGACAGATAATTATGCTATTAAATTTGACATAATGTGTCAACATGGACCAAAACACGATATTAAAGGGGTACTATTATGAAAATACAAGTTGATCTGTATTGATATATTATACCATTATCAATACCCTTTTCACTGAAAGAGAGTCCAAATGTGTTTCATATATTTTATAATATTTT
>BQKZ01002314.1:53513-64636 GCA_036244855.1 Temnopleurus reevesii | reverse complement strand
AATTGATCTGGACATCCCAGTAAAATACCACTTGATAAACACTCAAATGTCGTATTTCACACATAAACATGATAAATATGTATGAAGCATTGCTCCCTCCTTTAAATAGACTTGGCTGGATTATGCCCGCGGATGGATTTGAAAAGTATTGTGCTCAGATTATGACACTGACCACCAGTCCTAAGCTGTGTTTCACAAGGTTTTGCGTAATTCTACGTAGATTCTACGCACGACTCTACGAACGGTAATTATGAAACACAACCTTTCTAGCTTTCATCGCATAGTAAATCAAGTGAAACAATGTTAATCAGGTCCAGAACATGGATATGCGTAAATTGCAATGTTCATATCTCGATCATTTATAAAAGACTTAAAACTTTTTTTGTTATCACTTCTTCTGATTTCAATAGATGCAAGGGTTTTCTAGGGCAGACGAAGTATTTCAGAGACCTGTCAATCATATCTATAACCTTTTGTCTTTCCAACATAAGTCACTCTTTTCATGATCATGTGAACATATTATTGAGTATTAACAGAATAATCCTCATTGAATGCCAAGAAAATCAGCCTCTTGACAAGCTCAAGATTATCTCGGTGTCCTTTCTCGAGGCACGAACACAAATTTATATTGGAAATCCGACACTCATATCAAGGTATTTGCTGTGCAATCCCAGGGACCGCGGAACCGGGACTGAGAGCCTGGGGGGTTGCAACCCCAATTTTGTTTTCAGTTATAGGTGCAAACCTAAGTGAGTGTGTTAAAATGATGAAACACCGCTCCACTCCTGATTAAAAATAAAATATATATATATTTGCTGTTCAATTCAAGGGACCGCGGAACCTGGACTGGGGGCCTGGGGTTGTGGCCCCCATTTTGTTTCACTTAAAGCCCAAGTAAATTTTTGGTAAAAGCGAATAGTATTGTCATCCAATTTTTGTCTTCACATCTAAATAAAAAGAATCAGTTCGCAAAAAAAATGTATGCTATGGTCTGGAAATGTGTGTAAGATATATATGTCATGACAAGACGTAAAATTCACATTTCTTAATCTTTACAAAAACTGTATTTGGGCTTTAATACGTGCAAACTAGCCTAAGTGAGTGTGTTAGAATAATGAAACAAAGCCCCCACCCCCTCCCTATTTTTGAAAATAATCCGCAGTGTCTGCGATTTTGTTTGCATTCAAATACTTCCCCGGTAAATGTCCTTGCAAAATTTTTAATGTAAGGAAGAATATTATGATTTGAACATGAGTTTTATTTCACGTGTTTTCATTCGTACTTATCGTTAAGCAATTTGTAAGTTAGCTGTTACCAATAGAATAAGATTCCCTAACATAACATTTCAAAGGGTACTTGTTGGAACTAGAATCTGTACATAAAGAGTAACAAACATTACTAAAATGATTTTTCTTTTTTTATTCAGTTTTCAAGCATTAAAAAAGGTGAAACTAAGTTTCCTATAGGAAATTGTCATAACTGCACAATTCATTTTGCACATGTACTTATTAGTCACATAAAATGAACAATATCTCAGAATGTGCAGAATGTCAAATACTGCGTAATTCCAGGGGGGCGTGTAGTATTTAGAATCCGCATCTCATTAACACGATTCATCAGTTGAATAGAGACATGAAGATGCATTATTTTGTGTTTTATTATTATTTATAATCGTTTTTCCTTTATAATTAGTTTTCAAGCATTCAAGGTGAAAATGCTTTTTCTACGACCCTATTTCTCAATTTACGGAGTGACTAAACTGAATATTATTCGTGCGTGGGTGATTATTTTGAAAACAACTGTCACAAAACGTGAGGGTAATGCTATTCTGTATATGGTTAATTTACCAATTTCGTCATTTAAAAGACGCGCTCATTGCAGTAAAGTCTGAATTAAAAAATGACTTTACACTACACGGATTAAAATGCAATATTCCTCGTTTTGTATGAGAAAATGCATATAATTATGCAAATGTAATTTGCCAAACGAGATTAAATTGGATGAATAGAAAGGAAATAACACCTACATACAATCATCGCATTATTAAAGAATGATAAGAAATATTTTTCTCACCGAAAGCCGCTTTACTTCATAATGGAGAACGCAAATCGAATCCATCACTCAACGATTTCAAAACCTTTTTAAATATAAGTATATTAGATCTCGGGCTCAAATCATTTTTTAAATAATGGAGAAAATTTTCAAACGAGCTAATGTATGATTTTGTTTAGAACATCATACAACAAAGTAATTACATTGGATGCCAAACGTTTTAGGGAAGAATGAATGCTCAAATAATCGTTTCAGGAAAGAGGAAATACATAATAGAGAAACTTCCTCTCCATGTTTTCAGAATTCCTCGTCTCATAAAGAATATCAAAATCCTTCAGGAAAATCAAAATAATCTGTTCTTTAAAAACCTGTTTTAAAAAAAGTCCGCAAGGTCTTCAATTAAAACATAGTCAAGTGAGCAAAGTTACGTGCTTTTATGGACATTCAATTTAAAGCCTCGGTCACATAGGACCCCGGAAGCAACACGATTCACCCCGACTCGTTGTTCTGAGGCAGTTAACTGTGAATTAACAAAGAGTCGGGGTGAATCGTGTTGCTACCAGGGTCCTATGTGACCGGATCTTTACGCAGTGCAATGGTCTATTTTCTTCAAATGGCATAAGATAGGTAGGGTTCTCACTAAGAGCCAAAGCCGTAAAGTTTCGGAATCTACGACAGACATACGGAAGCTTCGTGCAGCGCGAAGGCCAGTTTGAACAAGTTGTCTTCCCTTCTTCTCTTAAACAAGGTGGCAAGGCGAGTTTATACAAGTCGCCTTGTCACCTTTTTTGTCCGAAACAAGGCGTCAATGCGAGATAGTAAATACGATAAAAACTGTTTCCGTAAAATTAAGTCGACCACCAATTCAATGCTCCTTTGTAATGATGTTGAAATCGGGACCGGCTTGTGATTGTTGTGTCCGCACATTTTGATACACGGCGCACGGGTCTGTTGTCCGCGACCCACTTTATTTCACGGAGTTAGTTTATATTGTGTTGTATACAAGTTGACCTCTTGCCTTCTCGTCTTGAACAAGGCGACACTTGGCGAGTTCGTGCAAGTCGCCTTCTCGCCTTTACGACAAAAACAAGACTCCTTGACGAGTTCAACAACTCGCCTTCATGCTACACGTATAATGTCATAGTTCCAGACAACTTAAGGTTTCGGCTCTAAGTGGGAACACCCTACCATAATTAGGGCGCAGGTGCAAGCCAAAGGCCTTTCCTTAATGTCGGTTCGTATCGAATACTATTGAATTACTTGTATAATCATGCCTATATATACTCTAATATTATGTATTCGGTTTATAACTCTCTATTCGGGCACACAGTCATGTCAGATGAAAACCTAAGATTTGCATTTTCGCTGACACTTGACATTTGCAATTATTAAATTGTTTTCGTATATGGTTTTAAGGTATTTCATTCCCTCTATGACGTACATACTCAATGAAGTGCGTTTTGAAAATATTCGTGTTCAGATAATATGAGGGAAATTGTTTAACTCTTTTTTTAAATCATGCAGTTTTAACACGTTGAATAATATCGGCAAAAAGGGTGAGTATTGAACATCCATGTCTCGTATTTTTAACTGTTATAGAAAGTTCTTATTCTAATAGGAACCCTAAAGTTTGTCAACCTTTCATTCACAGTTCATAATACCAGGCATGGTTATACCATTTATACAGACCTTTTTTTACATGTTTTAACAGTCTTTTACTGAATCCATGACAGATGCTCCGGCGACAATTGCTCCGGCAAAATTGACACAGTAAGCCTAATGTCAAACCTAATCCCAAGCCTAACCCTAACCCAAGCTATAATCTTGACATCATTCTGAAACATAAACCCTATCATAGCCCTAACCCTAACCCTACTCCTAGCCAGAAAAATGAACCGGAGCAATTGTCGCCGGAGCAAATGTCGGGTTACCCTTTTACTATGTAAAGCAATATTATCAATGAAAGGGAATTGTTTATTTTGTCCAGCTCCTTTCTCCTTTAACTTTCCCAGTGCACGTCTACGTCTAGAAGAGCGGGACCTAACTCCAATCTGATGCATTGCCAATCATCAAGAAATGTTTCCCAAACAGGCAATTTATATGATGAACCATGGCCTAATGGCCGATGGCCCAGACGTGCATGCATCAAGTTTTGCACTGAATTGATTGAATGTTAAAGGCATGACGACCTCGGGACATATGTCATCACTTCATATTGGAGCAAAAACAAAAAGGAATGCAAAGAATAAGAAAGTTATATAGGCTCAGTGCATATATATGATATCTATGAAAATTGGAAAACGAAAGCGTTCACTGTCGCTTTATCAATACACAGTGTGGCTATGTAGGTGGTATATTAAATTTAACCTTTTAAGCACTAAACGTTGATTTTGTAGCCAAATATTTTCACAGCTTTGTTAATGTACACCATCAACCATTTAAGTAGCAATCTGACAGTTGAGATGTTTTTAACAAAACCAATGTTAAACAATGTCTTTAAACGATACGATGAACATGCAAAATATCACTGGAAGATGATAAAATACATCTCTCTTTTTTTTTTTTTTTTTTTTTTTGAGGCGGGAGACGTAATATGTGAGAGACTAGAGGTAAGATATAAGCAATAAGGATAAACAAAATGGAATATCATTAGTAACACAACACAGACATTGATTTAACAGTGCTTAGGGTGAGATAGTGTATCATCCCCAAATCAAAGANTCTATGACGTACATACTCAATGAAGTGCGTTTTGAAAATATTCGTGTTCAGATAATATGAGGGAAATTGTTTAACTCTTTTTTTAAATCATGCAGTTTTAACACGTTGAATAATATTGGTAAAAAGGTAAGTATTGAACATCCATGTCTCGTATTTTTAAGTGTTATAAAAAGTTCTTATTATAATAAGAACCCCAAAGGTTGTGAATATTTCGTTAACGGTTCAAAATACGAGAAATTGTCATACATACACTTTTTGGCAATCTGTAGGTATGTAAAGCCATATTCAAGATTACTTTTTGTATATAGGATCCCATTGTAAATAAGCTTTCGAGCTTTCATGGGTTTATCATGTTAATACACTGTATTTGTTTTCATATTGCTTTACATTCTTCATATGTTGTAGATTTCTGTCTTGAAAAATGGATAAAAAAATGTTATTGAAAGGGAGTTTGTTTATTTTGCCCATCTCCTTTCTCCTTTAATTTCCAAGTGCACGTCTACGTTTAGAAGAGAGGGACCTAGAACCAATCTGATACATTGCCATTCATCAAGAAATGTTTCCCAAACAGGCAATTTCTATGATGAACCATGGCCTAATGGCCGAGGGGCCAGACGTGCATGCGTCGAGTTTAGCACTGAATTGATTGAATGTTAAACGATACGATGAAGATGAAAAATATTACTGAAAGATGATAAAATACAACTTTCGGGGGGGGGGGGGGGGCAGGGCGGGATAGCGTATGAGAGACCAGGGGCCGATTGCTTGAAATGGTCTTAGCTATCTTCTTCTATTTCTTGTGCAATCCTCTTAACATAGTCGTATGGACGTTAATGTCTATATTACGAGGGTGGCACAATAAGTCAAGATTTCTCAGCAAGAAGAGGATCTAGCTAAGACCGTTTTGAGCAATCGGCCCCAGGAGGTCATTTCATGAAACTTTGTCAGCAACAAAATTAGTCAGCGGAGACAAATCCAGTGAAATCCTTGATTCTGATTGGCTTAAAACCACTGCCACTGACTGACTGTCGTTATAGCAACTGTCGGAAAATCCGCTCTTGTCGCACTGACTAATTTTTATGAAATGGCTCGCAGATGTAAACTATAAAAAAAAAAGAAAAAAGGATAAACAAAATGGGATATCATTGGTAACACAACACAGACATTGATTTAACAGTGCTTAGGGTGAGATAGTGTATCATCCCCAAATCAAAGAAAATGGAAAATTGATGGCCTTCTTCTTCGATATCCAACAGATCTCTTGGGAAGAAAAGATTTCCTTTTCAGACATGTCAGAATCACGCCGAAATTAGCATGTCGAAGGAGGCCTGTAGAAATGTTTAAATTTTGCATATAAACACAACAAAAAAGTAAACCCTTCTTTTCTTCAGAGTATTGTAACTTTTTAACAAGTGGGTTTTCATCGTTGCATTTTCAGAGTATTCGAGTATTTTTCAATGATTTGGCTTATGCTGCTTTGTTATTTTGAAATGGGGCGTAGCTTTGTGGCGTGAAAACATTGCTGAGGAAATAGACAGTGCAGAATTGGGTTACAGTGAATTTGTACATAAAAGATACCATAGTTTGTAGGTTCAGTTTTCAGTTTCAGTTTCGTTTATTTTCACCCATTTGTTTATATGGAAAACGCCAGACTCGATCTGTGGAGTAAGACTCTTGCACCGGCCTCAACGAGACGTCTTATTAATCAAGACTCAAAACAGGAGAAGACGGGCTAGATTGTTTTGCATCTTTTTCTCTCTACTAATCAAGAATCGGGATAACACCTTGAACTTTCGGTTTTCCGTTCATACACTGCAAAAACGCTGGTGTTAAATTTAACACCAGAGTTTTTGCAGTGTATTGTAAAATAATCACAGTCTAATTACAGTCTAATTCACTCTTGTCAGTTATTATGGTTATTATTAGCGATATTTTGATGATGTGTTGGGTAGATAATTATGGAGAAGCTACATGGAATATATATTTGATCATTCACCTCGAGATCAAAACAGGCCTTGCTCAGACACAAATGTCGTTCCCATCCACAAACTCAAGTTAATCGCTTTGAAGCTTTAACACTGATATCATGATTTCACGAATATTCTTAACAACAATAATGTTTAACGCACTCTTTACCTCTTTTGCTTAAAAATAAATACATTTCAAAGCAACAAAATAAATATTTTTACGTTTCCTAACCTTCGGTAAATCCAAAATTTGAGCAAAATTACATCCTATTAACACCCCCACCCGGGGGTATCTTGGGATTCCCCATGCATAACAACGCCCCCCCCCCCTCCCCTTCCTTTTCTTCCACAAGTGAAACCCCTTTATAGCCGCCCCAGCTCTCAGTTCTGTTGAATGACTTTTAAAAACATTCACCGAGCCACCCCCTTCTTTCTCCGCATAATCTAGCTACTATCCTTATTTCCCGCCCTGAGGAAAAACAACAACGTATTGATCATGTCGATAAAAAGAAGGGGATTAATAACCATCCGCATTCTACGAAGAAAAAAAGTACTAACTGGTTCTATACTTGTCCCGTACACACTAAAGGGGTGTTGCTCAAAAGTTGCAATTGATCGCAACTTGCAGCTGATCGGAACGCGCCAATCAAAATCATTGTTTCACGCGCGTCTTGTTAAATGTGCATTCCGTGCGCGAATGAAAATTATGGGCGTTATAATTTTCAAAGTTGCAGTTGATTTGCAGTTGATTTTGAACAACACCCCCTTAGACAAAAAGGTGCACAAACTATGCATACCTTCGCAAATAGATGCAACCTGCGGCAAAACTCGAAAAGGCGCAATATTGCACCCTTTAATGTTCACTCTCAGAAAAAAAAAGTTACCATAATCCTTTAAAGGTTCTTGAAAGAACAGTACAGAGCCTTTGCAGAGGGTTTCGATCATATAGGACCCCGGAAGCAACACGATTCAACACGACTCTTTGTTAATTCACAGTTAACTGCCTCAGAACAACGAGTCGGGGTGAATCGTGTTGCTCCCGGTGTCCCATGTGACCGGGGCTTTAGGAAAAAAATAGTTTCAATTCGCATCTCTTTTCTTGAAATATAAATAATTGGATTAAAACATCCGCCACCGGGAAATTCGAGTAGAAATCAATTCAATTTACTTCCAAATATACTTTTTGCGTTTTGTCTTCGCTTGTTTCTTCAAGGTAATTTATCAGTGGGTGTCCCCAAGCACATAACATTGCTTACTTGGGTATGTTCTAATTGAAGACCTTGCGGACTTTCCTGCAATATTTTTTTAAAGAACAGATTATCTTGATATTCCTGAAGGATTTTAATATCTTTTATGAGACGAGAAGATGGAGACTCATGGCCTCTTATTTCTCGAACAGGATATGGATTCGAAGAATCATGCTAATATTTCACATAGCTACAATAAAATAGACATTGAAAAAAAGATTAAATCATTCACCGGAAATGTCAGACTCGTACAGCGCATCAATAGGGTTTTGAGGAAAATNTAAAACATCCGCCACCGGGAAATTCGAGTAGAAATCAATTCAATTTACTTCCAAATATACTTTTTGCGTTTTGTCTTCGCTTGTTTCTTCAAGGTAATTTATCAGTGGGTGTCCCCAAGCACATAACATTGCTTACTTGGGTATGTTCTAATTGAAGACCTTGCGGACTTTCCTGCAATAAGTTTTTAAAGAACAGATTATCTTGATATTCCTGAAGGATTTTAATATCTTTTATGAGACGAGAAGATGGAGACTCATGACCTCTTATTTCTCGAACAGGAAATTGATTCGAAGAATCATGCTAATATTTCACATAGCTACAATAAAATAGACATTGAAAAAGATAAAATCATTCCCCGGCAACTTCACACTTGTGCATCACATCAATAGGGTTTTTAGGAAAATCTGCGGATAACATTGTGCAAGAACAACGACATTCATCAATTTCCCGCTAATCATCAATCCCCAGCGTGTTGCGGAAATGTCCAATAAGGACCAATATTCATGATGGTAGTTTAATAACAAAGAGGAACTAGGCTTCGGATTAATGCCCCGGTCACATAGGACCCCAGAAGCAACACGATTCACCCCGACTCTTTGTTAATTCACAGTAAACTGCCTCAGAATCGTGTTGCTTCAGGGGTCCTGTGTGATCGGGGCATAACAAGTTTATAATGCGATGAATAGTAGTCGGTGATTGGTGGAAATCCTGTCATATACACACTTAGAAAAAAAAATAATACACAACATTTATATAGCGCTTAATACGAAATGTTTCTAAGCGCTCTGTACATTATTACCCGGCTATTGCATGGCTACCATTAGGCGCTCACTGCATTCAAATAATTTCTTCCTACCGGTACCCATTCACCTCACCTGGATTGAGTGCAGCACAACGTGGACAAATTTCTTGCTGAAGGAAATTAACGCCACGGGTAGGATTCGAACCTATGACCCTCGGATTGAAAGGCGACAGTCAGAACCACTACACCACGACGACACCACGACGCCTCCAGGAAAAATAGTGCAAACAAATGAAACACTGGAAGCAACTTTTCGGATGAAAAACCAAACCATATCAATATGATTTTGCACTCTGGGGAGTGTTCAGAGTATTCACACCCGCGCCTTTGCTGATGTGGGATTGTTTAGTTCTAATAGCCCGGTCACATAGAGCCCCGGGAGCAACACGATTCAACACGACTCTTTGTTAATTCACAGTTAACTGCCTCAGAACAAAGAGTCGTGTTGAATCGTGTTGAATCGTGTTGTTTCCGGGGTCCTATGTGACCGGGGCTTTAGACAGTGCATTATCCAACCGTGCCACACTTTCACCTATGAACATGACGATATCAAACGACAGTTCCATAACATATCACGGTGTCTGATTGAGTTTTGTCAAAAGGTTTTGCTGCACATCGCACCTTTTCGCAATGCATGCTTAATGCGTAGACATTGTGCTGAGCGTGCTTGAAGAAGCCACTATAACCCTTTGACTACTGGAACCGGGAATCCCTACACAAAGTTTATGGGTATTACATAATTCAGTCGTCAATGGATTAAGTCTTGTCTTATATGGACAAGATTGTTTTTAATTTGCATCATTTTCTGGAAGTTTGCGATTGCTTCAAAGCATTCTGTCATGTGGGACTTGGATTAGAAATCAATTTATCTACTTCATTATGTTTCTTTGTTCGTTTTTTTTTCAAGTTAGTACATCTAAGGGATAAGTAAATGTACATAAAGGAAACTCTGGACCTCTCCATTATCGAACAGGAAAATAGATTCGAAGAATCATGCTAATATTTCACGTAAAAATTACATTTACATTGATAAAAAAACATTCACCGGAAATGTTATCTTGGAGTATAAATGAGGTTTTAAGGATAAGTTGTTGATGGTATTTTGTAAGAACAACGACATTCATCAATTTCCTGTTAATCATCAAATCTCCAGTGCGTTACGTGAATCTCCAAGGACCAGAAGCTTATATGTGAAAATGATTTCTTCGAAGAATAATGTCATTACTAATAATGTCATTATTGAGATCGACATTGAACAGCCTGTTGGAAAAGATAATAAGCATTCGCCAGAAATTGTACCTGCTATGTATATCAATGAGGTTTTGAGGATCTATTTCCTTGAAAACATGGTAAAAGAACAATCACATTTGCCATGCTATCACTAATCATGAGATCTCCAGCGTATAGCGGAAATTGCCAAGGCCCAAACATGCTCATATTAAAAAAGATTTGCGGTTGCACCATGTGGTGTGGGGTTATCTTTAAAAAAATAGTCCTGAAAAGGACTGAGCAAAAGCTCAAAAAAGATAAAACACGACGTTCCGAGTTTCTTATCTTTTTTAAACTTTTGCTCAGTCCTTTTCAGGACTATTTCTTGAAAGATAACCCCACACCACATGGTGCAACCGCAAATCTTTTTTCAATGTTTACTACACCATGCAATCTCTAGTTTTTCTTCATGCTCATATTAATAGCTAGATGAGAAAGAAAACGGGGCCTCGGATTGATAAGTTTCTAATTTGATGAAAAATTATCAGTGATTGGTGGAAAATGGAAACCCTATATTGCAGCTCGCAAGGTATACCGACACAACTTTCAGAGCACATTTGAGTATTTTTTTTTAGCCTTCACATTTGCGTCCCCACGGCGCGTGCGTGATGATATACCTATACCAAGATTCTCTTTACATTGTAAAACAGATGTGTGTTCAATTGTTAGCTTTGTAATTTGGTTTATACGATATCAGTGATATTGGAAATGAAATTGAAAACATTTATGTGATGTTGTTATTATCATTGGCACACCCTGGCCGGGGGGGGGGGGGGGGGGAAA
>BQKZ01002314.1:1998-19748 GCA_036244855.1 Temnopleurus reevesii | reverse complement strand
CCCCCCCCCCCCACCCCCGCTACACCGATGACGCTAATATAGCAAAGGTGAAGGATGCATGTCTATATAAAGTCGTTTTGGGGAAAAGCGCTCAGATGTATCAAATTAAGCATGGCGTCTCTTATATCCCGGGACTGCGAACCTTCAAACCCCGAAAAGCTTTACATAAACAGGTCTAGACAACAGCAACGATATTACTTCCAGAACCTACTAACTCTCCAGAGCACAATCATTCTGACACGGTGAAGACAAAACTGTTAATGGCGCCAAATCTTGGCTGAAGGCAAACGGGTGAAAAAACACATTACAAGGAAACTCCGAAATGTAAACAGCGATAAATGGCCATAGAAATTTGCTTTTTGTTATGTTAATATCTCAATGAACATCACTCTCTATGACACATCGTACAAAGTACACAAATCTGTCATAATATATTTCGAGTTTATTTCACTTTTTTTATTTATTTATTCATTTAGTCATTCATTTATCTAAGTTTTCTCTCAGCAGTGCTCAGTCGGATGGTTTCTTCTGTTTTTCGGGGGCCAATTGCACTAGATAGTCTTAGCTATCCTTTTCATGCTAAGGCGTCTTAAGTTCTTGTGCCACCCTCTTAACATAGTCGTATAAACTCTAATAAACTCTAATGTCAGGTCACTGCAACTGACCTGCTTTCCAAGAAAGCCTATAATCCTACATGCATATCGAAATTACAGACGTTATCTTGCAAAAAACATGAACTAAAATAACCTTAATCGAAAGTTTAAAGCCATGCTAAAAGAATTGAAACAGCTTTTATTTTTAAATATTGCTGAAAATAATATTAGAATGAGAATAAGGCAAGAAAGAGTTGTTGTTGCTATGCTTTTTTGGTAAATGTTGTTATATTGTAATATATTTTTTATTTAAATGCCAATTAACAGAAACGATTGTGATTAAGGGGTTTGGTTTAGAATATCGGTCAATAATAAATTTGTTATTGTCTCATTTCTATAAAATACACTTTATGTCTTTTGGAGTCTTTTGTTCATATTTACAATTAATACGATACAAACTATTTCCGAAAAATTAAGTCAAACGAAAATTCAATGCTCCTGTGTAATGCTATTGAAATCGGAACCAGATTGTCATTGTTGTGTCCGCAACGTTTAGTACACGGCGTACAGATCTATCTTCTGCGTTCGACTTGATTTTTCGGAAATAGCTTAAATCGTGTCAATTAATGGATCAAAAATATGTTTAGATGTTTAATATATCTTTCCTTTATTATATGTTCACATTTCGAATATACAGTTTATGTAAAAGAATAATAATGACGCATGTAAATGGCAAAACTGTACCTAGCACACACTAGCGGAAAGTTGAAATCTTTGAAAAGGTACCATATGAATGTATTACGATGATTTATAATGCGAGCGAGTATAAAGATCTGCCGATTTCTGTTATTTCGTTTGAAATCGTTTCATTTTAATACCCAAAGTTTGGGAAAGATATTTGCTATATCATAAAAAAAAATCATATGGAAATCAAGTTTAATTTACTTCTGCGTTTATTAAGCCGTATTAGACGAAGTTGCGATTTTTTGTCTCCTGTCATTCTTTGCAAAACATTCTTGTAATATATCGCTTTGTCCTGTCTTCTCGTGACAGAAAAGATAATGTATCGATGAGCAGCAAATCTGGGAATAGAGCTTAGATCGTGATATGAATGAAAGTACGCCCTTTCCATTTAACAATGATTGTTGAATATTGTATAAACAAATCTACTCATCATTCCCCATCATGATCCTCCATGACAGGCCATTAATTTGTATGAATACAAATCACAATTATTTTTCTTGTTTACAGATAATGACAAATGCTTGAGATTTTCTTGTGTGCTACCATCCCATTGAAGACAATAGATAGAAATCTCAAAAGGGGAGACAGGAAGATTTAAAGTGATGGAATGAGCTTGTTCTCTGTTATTAAGCCAACCATTCCATATAAATGTCACGGGAGTCATCGTTGAAATGTATATTAACGAGTTGAATAACCAGATCACGTCTTATTAAAGCCTTGGTCTGCCCCCCCCCCCAAAAAAAGAGGGGTTGCATTGCTTAAAGCAGAAAAATTAGACAAACAAATGAAAACGTTTATATAAATATAAATATATATATATATATATATGCATATATGGAGTAAAATGTAGAACTATACATATATATATATATATATATATATATATATATAGCATTTGAAAGAGAACAAAAAATACATCATCAGCGCTTTTGCACGCATACTAGCAACTTTTGCTCATATTTTATAACTAGCGCTCCTCTTCACTGTAAACTTATCATATACTATATTATCCGCTTTAACTAATAAATGCATACATATTTTAAAGGTTGAATCAATAAAGATGTGTGAACCCATCTATTGAACTGTTTGTTTTTAGAAATTCTTTGAAGATTTCGTTATAGGGAATGAATTAGCAAAATTTCCCTTTGAAAACTTTAAAACAGCGAGGAATAGACGGGTTTACTTATATATTCAAATTTATGTGCGTTTCTTGCTACCGAACGTAGTTACGTGGTATTCCTTACCGTTTGATGATAATAATAACAATAATAATAATATGAATATTTATATAGCGCCGGTATCCGCCAGGCTCTGACGCCCATGGCGCTCGATAGAAAACAATAGTTGGAATTCAGTTTGCATGTATTACTTGTTGCTATGTCGGGCAAGCCTCGGGCGAGATTTAGGGTTGTCAAGAACAGCCTTTGTGTTAAATGTATACATAAAATTTATTAGTAAACCCGCCTATTCCTATATAGCGTCCTTACGAAATGCCCGTAAAGGGGGGGGGGGGTCGCAATCCTTACCTATTTCCTAAATTTAATTGTCATTGATTTAATCAAACGCACAATGATAACATATTTGTTCACCTGATATAGAATAATCGTATTTCAATAGGAGGAATGTGGACAGCTGGTAATGGTTGTTGCTAGGTTGGTCATCCTACAATGTTTGTCCTACCTAACAACGTTAATGTATGCAAGTGGAATTCTGAGTATTGTATTTTCATTATTTTCTGACCGCTGAATAAATAGTTCGTCTTGGGACAAACGGGAATAAATTTAAATACATTACGAAAGTAGTCTATAGGCGGGTTTACTAATAGATGCAAATTTTATGCATACCTCTGACACAAAGGTTGTTCTTGACAACCCGAAAGCTTGCCCGAGGCTTGCCCGACATAGCAACAAGTAATGTATGCAAACTGGATTCCAAGTATTGAAGTCTTATTGTTATCAACCGATACCGCGTAACTACGTTAAACGCACATAAATTTGAATATATATATAAGTAAACCCGCCTATTCGTGCAAGTTAAACCATCTTGATCTCATGTTTTTCACACCTGATAAGCATCAAAAGCCCTCTTTTGGATTTAGCATAACAAAGGGTTTCGTGATCAGGAAAAATGTCAAACATTTCATTTTCAAAGGCTCAATCTTTAGGACTTAACAACAATCACAAAGGGATGGGTAGCCCATACTGCTAACAAAAATCAGGCGTTTTATTCAAAATAACGAATTGTCGAAGACAAAATAATTGATAACGACTGTTCTCTACCTCCAGTGAGCTTGATCGGTCCCCTTGTCAAGTTGTGTACTGAAATTTGTAAATGAGACAAACGTATCCGCACTGTGGGCAGAAAAGACAAAGAATTTGGACAAAGTAAACAACTTTCTTTGAAACATTCAAAACAACTAAATGCATGCAAAAGAAAGTTTCTTATTGCTTATTCTGGGGAAAATGGCGAACTGGTGTCGCATCTCTTCCGTGAATAACCAGGGACGCTATTTTATTGTGTGATTATGAAGCTGGTGTGAAGTCTTGAATGAATTTTTTTATTTTGTCCAATTCCTTTGTCCCTTCTGCTCACAGTGTTGGACCACGTGATTTTCGGCGCCAAATTGGAATGTTTTCTCAACACGAATGAAAGACGTGTCTCATGTCATCTACATACTCTCTGCTATGTAGACACGCCGTTGTGGAATTTTCTTTGCTTGCTCGCTGCATTTCAGTTGAGTTCTTCATCGCATTTTTGTATTAATTCGAGATCAAGCCTTATGAAGTAAGTACCATTTATATATATATATAATGTGATCCATGAAATAATCAATAATACTTGCACTGCAAATTCATTGTATAAGTTTAGCAAATAGTGTTTGAAAAAGAAGTTAGGTCATTGAAAATTAATTCATGCTTTTCTGTACAATGTGCACATGCACTTGTACAGAGATTTAAAAAAATTATCTCAACAGGGTCCAAAACATACAAAGAAATTTAAATATTCTTTACTTGAGTGATACATTTCTGGAAAGTGGAGTTTTAGCCCCAGCTTTCTTCTGAGATATGTTGTTTGAATGGTAGGCCTATAATGCTCTGTCATTGTGCAAAAGAAAGAATGTATTACTTCTGAAATTTCTTTTTAAAAAAGATGTCTGTCTAAACAAGCCATTCTTTTGTATGGATGTCCATAGGTGTCATGTTATGCTGCTCTGCTGTTCACAGTCGAATAACTTTTGACATGAGATCAGCGAATAACACTTGGTTATTATGTTTTCTCTTCAGTCCGCCATCATGCTCTGGATACTGGAAAAAGGGAAACGCCTTGTCATGATCCAACTCGCCGAGACGCCGCTGAGCTGTAGGCCCCTACTACATAACCACTCGGTGAGTTTTCTTAACCGGTCACTTTAACCAGACGTTAAAGGGAAACAAAATCCAGGAATCATCGTGCTGTCACTGAATGGGGAAAAATCAAATGAACGAACTGTGAACATGGTGAAAAGTTGTGCATAATCAAATTATCCATACAAAAGTTGGAAATCTGCAAAGTCACAGCCATAAATCAGTGCCTGCTTTTCATATAGGATCCATGTGATCGGCCACATTGCCAGAATCCTGAACGTCGGACAACTCATCATATACTCTGTATTCAAAATTTCACATTTTTAAATGTTTTTCATTCCTTTATCGATTCTGCATGTATTTTGAGAAAAATCATGTTGAACCTTTACTCTAAATTTTACACCAATCCATCTTTAAAAATTATATGTACAAAGTGAATGAGAAGTCACAGAGTCCGTCGAAGTTGCCGATCACACATATCCCATTCAGCTGCAGTGGTCATTATATCTCTGTGAGTTTAATATTCCATAACGTTTGAATGGATGATCCAATTTTGCTCATATCTCCATGAACTAAGAGTACATTGTTTTGGGGTAATTCCATTTTGATTATGTGTATTCTGAAAACTATGTATACCAGGAACTTTTATTCATAACATTGGAACGGCCTCCTGATTTTGTTTAATAATCGCCACTTTTTTGGTAAGCTAAGATAACCATTATTAGAAAACAGGATCTGAATAGACCACAACGCTTGCAGAATAGAATAGATGTAATTGGCTTATCTTTCAATAACTTCATTGGCTTCCTGGTACAAAAATTACAAGAGTTTGGTTCAAACTGATAAGTCACTGCACTATATACAACACTTCCTCATATCTCCTCACTCTTCTAATAGCAGAAACAGGTCATTATTGTCTTTGTTCCACCTGTGTTCCTTCCGCCTGTGCTCCTTCTGATGTGATTCCTAAAAGTGCAAAACAGGCTGGTTTCAACTCTTTTCAGTCCTTAGACCCACGACATTGGACATGTTGGAATAGTCTCCTGCGTCCCTTATCAATACTAAATCACTCAACCTTTTCAGGAAACATCTAAAAATACATATTTTATCATTCTTAGCATAGGTTAATTAGGCCTTTACATGCAGCGCTTTGTATCCTCTGGAGAAGGCGCTCTATAAATTCAAGTATTATTATTATCATCATTATCGTTATTATCATTATTATTATTATCATCTTTTTTTTAATCATGGAATCACCCGAGAAGTATGAGTGGTGGAGAAGTAAAGTTTGATCTAGTCGTTAGAGGAGAATCCTAGCCATCATTGATTGATAAAAAAAAATCGGTAAATGTGATATTATGTAACTCTATCATATCCTTTTGATTCAATAGTTACCAAGTTGCACCGGGTGGAAAGCCATGTAGATCGTTTCTGAAAGATGCCGCTCCTAAAAGATGCCGTTCCTGATAGATACAGTTCCTTAAAGACGCCGTTGCTGAAAGATGCCGTTGCTAAAAGATGCCGTTTCTGAAAGATGTCGTTCCTGAAAGAAGCCGTCCCTTAAAGATACCGTTCCTGAAAGATGCCGTTCCTGAGAGACACCGTTCCGGAGAGATGCCAATACGGAGAGATGCCGTTCCCGAAAGATGCCGTTCCTAAAATATGCCGCTCCTGAAAGATGCCGCACCTGAAAGATGCATTTCCTGAAAGAAATAGAAGTATATGGAAGGAAGCCGAGGAGGCCAAAGAGGGGAGCGAAAATTCCCGCGACGAGTATTACCACGCCTAGAAATGCCACAAAAGCATGCAGGCGCCTTTTGATTTTAGCATCGCGCCAACAATTCTGAAGATCAGAACGTGCAGAGGTCCATTCAGATTGCCGCCAAGAGGGACAACATCGGCTACCGACCCGACGTACCGATCCTGGGTTCCGACCCATCGCAACGGATTCAAGAGAGCAAGTAATTTTAATCTGTTTACCCTAAGTTTGCCATGGGTTTACTCGGCATAGCTTCTTAAGGTGGTAGACATGTATCTAAGCACTTGAAATGGGATGTTTGGGGTACTCATTTTTTTAATCCTTTTGAGAAGCTCACTGTGTAATTTAATAACCCACCACAATTATTTACATAATTGGCGGGCTTTAATAGAAGATATATGTGTATATTAATGCGTACTGTACACATAAAAGTTGTTATTGATAACATGTACATTACAACATGTACTAGTCTACTACCTTACGAATACCCGTGAAAAGTGTGTATTGTTCAGAGTTAGAGGGGTTGTTTTTAAAAGAATTGTCACCCATGTTCTTACAGCCATCTCCCATTCCAATAGGATGGTAAAATATCATTGATGAATTTCAGACAAAATCTTCAGCAATCTTGGTATCTGTCCCAATGAAACGGGAATATACCATGGTAGTTTCTACTGATTCCTTATAGGAAAGACCCCTTTAAATTACAGTTTCCTTCAAACTTACACGGAGGAGACTTTTCCATTGTGTTTGGCCAGTCAGAAGAAAGTCCAGTGGTGTATGTCTGCTTAGTTAACGGAGAAATGTTCCATCCCTTGGTGAGGGGGCACGAACAATCTCAAAATGAACCCTAGCGAAACGTCCCCCTTTCGTTGCTTGTCGGTTGATACCTGTGGAAACCACTGAACGACACTAACAGGCTACGATTAGTTAGATAGGAACATCACCAAGCATGTATCCATGAAATCCCTCAAGACCTTAGTGTCTCACTGACAATGGGATCCAGAGTTCTTTCAGGTTGTACATTCTACAAGGAACACGCGGATTAGAATGGCAACGCTTTACTCTCACTGGGATATCCCGGGTAGCCGTTGGTCTCTAAGTGTTAACAGAATGCACGCTAACCCGTTTTATCTGCAGTCAAAGGCACCCTTGGTGACTTCTGGAAAAGTTGCTCGAAGACGATTTCCTGGTACAGAAGGCCAACAGAAGATGCAACGTTTGCTTTCTTTCGTTATGATTTTGAATAACCTCCTGGGTTGCTTTTTCATATAGCTATTCGTAGATCTGCGCACGCCTCTATGAACGACTGGTCATCCTTTCATGCAGTTAATGACGACACAAGTCATGTCGCTGAGTTGCATCTTAGAAAGGGTCGCCAGTAGTTCGTAAAGTCTTGCATACTTCTACGAACAGCTTTATGGAACATGTCCCCAGTGTGTCTTTCAAGTCCCGGTCACATAGGACCCCGGAAAACACGATTCACCCCGACTCTTTGTAAATTCACAGTTAACTGCCTCAAAACAACGAGTCGGGGGAATCGTGTTGCTTCCGGGGTCCTATGTGACCGGGGCATAACCGTGCTATCAATGATACAGGATATGAAACATTAGAATGCTTTTCTTCCTAATCAACAATATCAAGTTTTCGTAATTACTTATCACTGTTAAGGGTGGGACCCAGTCCGATTGCACCGATCCATAGCAATAATGATTCAAATATGATTGTTATCTACATTAAACCCGACAGAGGGGATTTTTATCTTTATGATTCCTGTCCAAAATATCACTTATTTCCCATTATGTGCGCTCTAAATTCGAACGATTAAAAAGTAATCTATAAACGGGATAATAGAAAATCTGATGACAATAGGCAAAAGCTTAAATATGAATACATGATATTGTAGTACCAGTACATACTAAAATGGATAATGAATCTAATACTAAGTATTATGGGCACTAGGAAGTTTTGTCACATCAAATGAAGTAGAGGTGACTCCGAAAAGCAAATGAAAATGAATTACATACCTAAGTAGATGAACAAGTATGAAAAAAAAAAGAAAAAAAAGTGATGAGTCGTGAATAAGTACAGTTCCACGATGATGAGAGTGAGATAAACGCTTATTTCACGCTCATTCTCATGCAACTTATTAAGTCCATTTTAAATCACTTAAAACGCTAAATGTTGCAGGTCGGGTTTTTTGCGAATAATGGCTTGTTGTATTAGACTTGACTTGTGTAAGCCTGTGTTACTTGAGAATTTCTTGGACTTGACTTGATATCTTGTATAGTGCAATGGTGTGTGGTTGTTGTTTCTTTTCTGGTAGGGCCATAGTTCCTGGAGTTCGCCATTTTCACGTCCTCGATCTGTGACACTTCACTGATTTAAAATTGCCTTTTGGCAAAATTTCAATGCAATATTGTTCACGGCGAAGAAGATGTGATAAGCGCTGATCACATTCTTCTTCTTATTCACTTCTTCTTATTCTGGACTTCTTTTTTGTATTATTTCAATTCGGCACACTTCATAAGCTTAGCTTAACTTACCCTATGATTTCAAAATATCTCTAATTTCTTTCGGAATAAAATGTTTACTATTTCCTTCGTTCTGTGACATTACTTCCTCGTGCTCATTTCGCGATGCCCCATTGTATCTAACCCTTTGGAAGTCAATCAAAAAAGACATCGCAGGTATGTCAGGGTTGTGCTTCATAGAGCTGTTCATATATCTACGCACAACTGTACGAACGACTGGTAATCCTTCCAAGCACTCAATAATAACCCTGGCTCTGAATCACACATGAGAAAAGATAAACAATGTATGAAGATGTACGGACAGTTTATGAAACTCAACTCTGGGCGGTGTTTCACCAAATTGTGCTTGAAGTTAAGAACGACTTTAAGAAAGATTGGAGTGCGTTAATGAGAGGGTAATACACAGAAGATTCTCGATTAATCAGCACAATAACTGATACTAGTCGTTCTTAAAGTCTTTCATAACTTGGGGAGACACATTCCCAGGGTGCTTTCAAATACATAATGGGAGAGGGAGCAGACTCTGACATCATCTGCTGGTCTTCTGTACCACCAGGGAGGTGCACATCCCTGGTACCGGGAAATCCTCTTTGAGCAGCTGTTCAAGAAGTTCTTGATTTGCAGATAAAATGTTTCAGCATCTACTCCGCAACATTTGGAGACCAAAGGCTATCCGGGATATCTCAGTAAGAGTAGGCATTGCCATTCTTATCCGCGTGTTACGTGTAGAATGCACAACTCGAAATAATTCTAGACCCCATTGTCAGTGAACCATCGTGATCTTGAGGGATTTCATGGACACCTGCTTGGTGATGTTCCTATCTAGCTACTCGTAGCATGTTAGTGTCGTCCAGTGGTTTTCACAAGTATTTACCGACTAGCAACGAAAGAGGGACGTTTTGCAAAGGTCCATCCTGAGATTATGTGTGTCCCCTCGCCAATATGATCGAGAATGTCCCCGTTAAAGGGGAACTACACTCAGACATTAAACTGCTATCATTAAATAGAGAAAAAACAGGATGAACAAACTGTGAAGATTTGAGCAAAATCCGACAATCCATTCAAAAGATATGAATTTTCAAAGTTTTAATTCACACCTCTCATGGGCTCCTTAAATTGGCAAACGTACAGGCACAAAATGGCTGCCAACATGGAGAACTCTCCATTTACTTTGTACACAAAATTTCACATTTTCCTCTTTTTCCAGAAAAGTAGACATTTTGTTTCTTCGGGTACATATATTATAGCAATATCAATTCTGCGAGCATTCCAAAAAGAATGACGTTGATTCACGATTTGAAATATGATATTGATCCATTTTAAATAAATTCATATACAAAGTGAATGAGGAGTTCTCCATGTATGACATCACAGATTATGCTAATTGGCCATACGTTGCCAATTCAAGGATGCCCAGCACAGATGGAAATGATAACTTTGAAAATTCATAACTTTTGAACGGATTATCCGATTTTGCTCAAATTTTCACAGTATGTTCATCGTATTTTTCTTCATTTAATGACCATACATTATTGTCTGGGTGTAATTCCCCTTTAACTAAACAGACATACACTACTGGATATTCCTCTTACTGTCTGAGCACAATGGAATAGTCTCCTCCGTGTAAGTTTGAAAGAAACGGTAATTGTTATCGTGTCTTTTCGAATGCATCATCAGAAACTGCCAGAAGGCTTACTTTTTTTTCTTTGGCAGATGTGGGCAAGTTAAGGCTTGGGTTGCTTTTCATGAAGCTGTTCGTAAGGTACACACGACTAATGAACTACTAGGGATCATTACTTGCACTCGATGATAGCAATTGCCTCTGTGTTGGCGCCTGAGAAAGGGTCACCAGTCGTTCGTAAAGTCATGTGTAGCTCTACGAACATCTTTAGGAACGTATCCCCGGTCTATATGTAACCCGGAGAAGATTATATTCTTCACATCTCTTATTTCAATTGTTTCACAAATATGTTAATAGATGTATAATTTCTATTCATATTTTTACTTTAAGATGCGTAATCGTGATTGTTAAAATGTTAGACATCGCCCGACTTTTCTATTTACTTCAACTATCAACTTTAATTTGATTTTCTGGTGTAAACATTGCTCTATTTGTTCAATTTGTATTTTGTTTGCATTGATTCCTTAATTGATTCTTTATTTGTTAGATCAAGTTTGCTTCATATATTACCTTTTTGCTTGTCACACTCGAGATGATTTCTATATTTCCAATGATAACACGATATAATCTATTTCCGTAAAATTTAGTGTGGTGGGACGGTAGATCCGTACGCCATGTTTTGATTTGTGCGTACATAATAATCACAAGCCGGTATACCGATTCTATAACCTAACAAAGAAACAATGAATTGGCGTTCGACTTAATTTTACTGAAATAAATTGTATCGTCTTTGAAAAAAGCACACGATGTTTTTTTTTTCAAGAAGTTTTGATCATTCCCCCAATGTTATGGTTATCCCGATATTAGATTTTACAGAAATGTATAATAATACGATACACATATTTCAGCATAAATTAAAATAAATAAATACAGAAGAACGAATAAAAAAAATCATTACATTTACATAGGTCTAAAATTGTTTGGATGCCCTCGGCCAATCGACCCTTTGAAAAAGGCCGGACCTGAACTCTTCTTTTTATCAATTTTCACTCCAATTGAAAAATAACAGCAAAATACAACCTGAAAATGTATTTTCTGATGAGATTTGGCTTTTCGTTCCCTTCCAATTGCTATTTTCTCAATTAATTGTGTGATTTTTATTTTTAAGAATACAATGAAAATAATAAGAAATGCTTTTTTTGTGACCAACCGACGCTATTTTTGAAAAATAGCATTTGATGGCACCCAAACAATTTTTGGTGTTGCTTCATGACCAGCAACGGTGAATCGTTTAGAATTTTCTAGTAAAAGTATACGGTGTTTTAAAACTTGTTGCAATTGTGAACGCTTTCGTAATGTATTCAAATTCTACGCTCTCTTCTTTGTCAAACGAACAATGATAAACTTTTTTTTGTTAACCTGATATAAAATTGAAGGAATGTGGATAGCATACAGTTGTTGTTGCTAGGTTGGTCAAACTGCAATGTTTGCCAACCTAGCAACGGTAATGACGAGGGCCCCATTGGAAATAAGCCTTTTCAGATTGTATGGGTTACCCAGTCCTGTATGTTGCTACTGACGAATAAATCAAATCAAATCAAATCAAAATCAAATGTGTGCAAGAAGCATTCTGACTATTGTACCGTCATCATTTCTAACAGTTGAATACATGCGAAAGTGGTCTATTGTGTATTGCTTTGCCCTCATTCTGCGTTGATTAATTTTTTTATTTTTTACCATTGTCATCATTATGTATCCTACATCTCTTCCTCGATTGCCATCTTTGCTACTTATATAAACTACATCTATGCTTCCATTTTTACCACTTTGGTTTATACTGATTCTTTTTCGTTTACACATGCTGCTACCATTTGTTCCCTTCAAGCAAATTGCGTCATTTTAATACCCTCATTGTCACTCAACTATCCATGCAAATTGTTCAATTAAGATATCCAACAAAACCTAACCCATCAAGTGATTTTATGCTAACTTCATTACTACACGCCTACACATCTAGTGATAATGCACACCTAGTGCTACTGCAGTCATAGTGCTGATACTCCTACTACTACTAATACTACTACACACTGGCGGTGATGCACTGCTAGTGCTACTTCAGTCACATAGTTAATTCACTCCTAGTCCTACGTCTAGATCCTCGTGTTACTGCTCTCCTAGTCCTACTGCATTTCTAGTATTAATACTCTCCTAGTACTACTACTACACCATAGTGTTAATGCACTCCTTGTGCTTCTGCAGCACTGTTAGTATTAATATACACCTAGTCCTACTGTTACACCTTATTTCTAATGCGTTCTTAGTCCTACTGCAAAAATAGTGTTAATACACTCCCAGTACTATACTTCTACACCCTATAGTGTTGCTGTACTCCCCGTTCTACTGTACTTCTTGTGTTAATGTACTCCCAGTGCTGTATACTCCTTGTATTACAACCGCAATCTAGTTTGACTATACATTCAGTGTTACAACACACCGAGAGTACTATTGCATCAATAGTATTTTACACTCCTAGCTATATTACACTCGGTATATTATAGCTCTAGATATTACACACTGATTAAAAACACGTGTAGTTCTATTACACCAATATTATTACTACTTCTAGTACAGGCTACACTCCTAGTTCGGGAGTACAATTCTAACATTCCAAACTTTGCACCTCCATACATTACACTCACTACTCCATCTAATCTTTTTACTACAAAGTGATATTCTAATTTCATATTTCAATTACATATATGCATTAAGACACACATACATACACACGTGTACACACACATACACACCCACACACATATACATTATACTTTTCATCTTTATTACCATACCTTTATCACCAACTAACAATTTCTATGTCCTGTCATTCCACCTGTAACTAAAAAAAACCCTTTCTCTCTTTTTTTCTTTCTTTTTCATTCCGTACTAAATTAAGATTGCCTTTAACCACTAATAAATAGGATACCTTTCAACAATCATTAATTTTTTTTTCATTTAAGATATGCAAGCTCTTATATATGTTTATAAATTGTGTTCGTAACTTATTGGATATTTCATTTCTTATTTACGTGCATTCAACTTGTAAATGTTGTCCATGGTATCTATATCATTTGATTGTTTAACAGGACACTGATGTAAAACTGTAAATTTTCTGATCTCAAATGCCTGTACAAATGTATTCAAATGAATAAATAAATATATAAATAAGTAAACATAAAGATACATGAGTATCTTGTCCGACACCGTGAAATCCAAAATTCATTTTCTGCGACTTTGACGTTTTATTCGACTTCCAATAATAGGCCTTAAATTGCAACTTCTCTACCAGGGCTGTTCTATTTTATATTCTATATCCTTCTGATATTCTTGCTTCTACCCTGCTTCTACTACTTTTCACCCTCTGTTATGCTACAATTATCTTTGGTGTAATTTCACAATTTTTCATATTTATAACGCTCTATATTTCTATTTTGTTACGTTGTATTTTTGTAAATATCCAATTTTCTTTGAGTTGTATAAATGTATAATTTGGGATTCACCTAATTTATATGTATATGGTCGTTAATTTTCGTTTTTGTTAAGTAATTGTGACCTTATTTTGTAGGAGATTTCAATTCACATATGTATAATTGATGAAGACGTTAATGTTCATTTAAAGGTATAGATCAGAAATGGTCAGGATCTTGGACCTCTATATAGGAAGAACAGGATCATTATGTTAATGGCTCTGAATGAAGTGCTCCAACCATAATTTTATAATTTCACTTATTTATCTTTGTATTTGTTTCAATTTTGTACGTATTTACTTATATTGATTTTCTTTGTAGTTTGAGTTGCTTTTTACTTTACGGAAACCAAACCAAAAGGATGATTTTAAATCAAACTATGAACATACTCGACTTTGTTATTGGAAGCAGTATGATGTGAATAATTTTACTTTCAATTGAATAATTGAAATGCCACCTCTAAAAAAATGATATATACGTTTAGATTGGATGAGAAACAATATCACATCGTTCTGTGCGTCATTTTGTTTTACATGTCCTAGAATTAAATTTGAAATATTTCTGACATATTTACTCAGTTTTACTTTACTGCGCTATATGAACTGTTTTAAGTTGCTTCATGCTGACAAAATATTTCGCTGTATTTCGTTTCTGAATATCGTATCATATATTTTGTTAAATGAATCACTCTAATCTTTACAGCATTCTTGTCTATTTATTTCATTTACTCCGTCTTTTCTAATTTTACACGTTTTCAAATTCTCACTCCTTCCTCGTTACGTTTACTTTCTCCCGCTATTTGAATTGATAATTAATTTCTACAATATTATGCTAATGTGTCTGATTTATTGTTGCCTATGTATAAACATTATCGCTTTTAATCGTATTGTAAATTCAATTTGTTTCAGCCTCTGAGCTGCTATTGTGAATGTATTTGTATCAAACAAACCATATTCAATTCAATTTAACTCGATATTATGCCATGCAAACAAATAATTTCCAAAATGATTTATAAGAATTATTAATCTTATAATTCCATCCTCTATAATATTGAGTGATATACTTTACGTATGATCAATTTCGATTAGCGGATCCAGGGGCCGTCCCGGCGCTCGCCCCCTAATTTTTTTCGGCTAAAAAAAGAGAAAAATTAAGGAAAATGGGGGAAAAGGAGAATGAATTAGGCGGTCTTAAATGCCAGGATATGGCATCTAAGAATGTTCAAATTTTTTCGGAACAAATCGACACATGTGTATTGGCGTGTTCCAATGTCCAACAGGACCAACACCTGCAACTGAAATGATTGCTGTCAAGTGTTTAATACACCAGATGCTCTCTCTTGACATCGATATTTAATGTTATAATGCCAAAATCCTTTTTTCTTCTCACTGCTCACCTCTCTCTTACCTTTCAAATCTCCTCAACACTTTCCTTTCTTCACCTATCTCTTTTTTTTCTTCTTAAATTGTTTACTTCAAATAATAATATGTAATAATTTATTTTCTTTAACTTTTTTTCGAAGAGATGATTTTGTTTCACTTTGTTTTGTTGTAAAGGCGGTCCCAACACAAGCTTTGCTTTCTGGGTACTCGCCTCCTTTATTTTGTTTTACTTGTGTTGTTATTTGCTTTGATTATGTATATGAAAAAGGAAAATAATTAAATTCAATTCAATTCAATGTGCCACGCTCCCCCTTTAAAAGAAATCCTGGATTTCAATCATATCTTGAAATACGTTTTACTGTGCCGGTCTGCTTATTATATTGTATTTAAATCTCATGTATTTTACGTTTGGTTTTATATGTAAATGTATATTTTTATGCTTTGATATACAATTTTGATAACTTTTTAAGCACCCCATGAATGAATAGCTCTGAAATGGGCAATCCACCTGATTCTAATATCATTAAAGCGAATATCGAGTACTTGCAAAGAACTTCAATTTGGAAAAATGAATGATTAAAATAATCTTATGTTACAAACAAAGCACAACGTGAGTTGTGTAGACAAGGGAAAACTAATATGATAACCTCAAACCGGTTAGAAGCGAAATTATGTCATTCTCCACGTGCTCTGTCCACTGCAGCAAACACAGGAAGCAGCGCGTGGGACTGGTATAAAATCTGTCGGCCCGACATGGCCCAATTTTGACCCTTTATTTGCACATTTCTCTGCCATTATACATTTTCTTGCAAAACACTTTGGCACATATTATTTATTCATGGTTCTGAACATTCTTCTCACATTTTGTGCGATTCTGTGAACATTCATTTTATTTTTTTAACAAATACCAGAATATATCTTTAATTTCTTTTCATACCTTATATTTCTTGTTGTATATGTATTATATTGTACTTTTCATTCTTACTGTATCGGAAATAAAATCAAACAATCAAAGTAAATTATTTTGTTGTAATTAAAACGTACTCAGTGACCACGCCTTTGTCAGTGTTATTTGTTGATTGTGTACTGGTGTAATATGCGCGAACTTGCAGCCGACCAGCCATTGGAAATTTACAATTCGTATGTCTCATTAATGCCTTGGCTAATCGTTGACCATTTTCTCTAAAAATAAAATCACATGACAATTCAAAACAAAAGTCACCTGTCCCCAACTCTCTTCTCTATCCTTCCACCTGCCCACAGACATTCCCCATTGTGCTCTCTGCCCTCTCCTGGATCACTCCTCACCCAGCATCCCTCTTTATCACTTCTCATCTCTTACACCTCTCCTTTCTTACACCCCGCCTCTTTTATAACCCACAGTTTCACACCCCTCTCCTCTTGCATCCTCCCCCTCCCCTCGCAACCATTACCCCCTCTGCTCATCCCCTTCCCTTATATCCCGCTCTTATATATCCCACCGCTCTTACCTCCCACCCGCCCTAGCATTCCAGTCTACCCTCTGACCTCCTCCTCTCTTCTATTTCACCTTTCTTCTATCCCCCCCCCCCCTCTCTGACATCCCACTTCTAGCATCTAATCTGCCCTCTCTTCCCCTCCAACGCCCCCTTACCTTTTGATACCCTCCCCTATTCTCATCCCTCCCCTCTCACACCCACTCTTACATTCATCCTCTCTCATATCTCACCAGTCCTAGCATTTCATCCACCTTCTCCCCTCCCTATAACATCACCCTCTTCTCATCCCCCCTCCTTTAATCCCACCCACCCTTCTTCTCATTTCTTCATCTTATCCTATTCCCCTCTCACACCCCCTTTCATTCCACCCCTCCTAGCATCCCATCTGCCCCCTCATACAGTCCCTCTCTGTTATCCCACTCTTCTTCTCATACTTCTTCTTTTACATCCCACCCCGTCTATCATCCCATCCGTACTCTCTTCCTCTCCCTCAAACAACCCCTTTCCCATCCCCTCTTACATCCCTCCACTTCTCCCACTCTATTCCTTCTCTCTTCATCTCTATCATCCCCTCCCTTTATAAACAACCCCCTCTCTATTACATCCCTCCTCTTACATCCTTTCCCTCTTATATCCCTCCAATCCAATCCCTATACACACCTTTCTTTGTGCAGCCCTCCAATTTTGCGTCCCCCCATCTCTCACGCCCCTCCCTTCTTACATCCCTCCCCTCTTACACTCCACCCTCTTACACCCCTCTCCTCTTACACCCCC
>BQKZ01002313.1:72497-82664 GCA_036244855.1 Temnopleurus reevesii | reverse complement strand
TGCACATATCGTTTTCAATAGAGGGAATTTGCATTGCTTGCATCGGTTGTTGCGAGGTTTGGCAAGGTACAATGTGTGCTCAAACTACCGACTTTCGTGTTCCAAGAACAACACTGACCCCTCTACTCTCATTTTTGACAGCTAACAAAGTCCGTCTTTGGGCAAAGGTTAATTAATTTAGAAACCTTACTGACGTCTTCTTCTGCCCATGTCCCTGGAACTACATTTACAGTCTTTAGAACGTGTGGTAAGAATCTATCAGGGGTAAAATTGCTATTTGACCTTTTTTAAATGTCCACGGACTATCTAATGTAAATGGTAAAATATCGTATTTTGTTCAATTTTATCAGTAAGCTCGCACATAAGCTTAGAGGACGAGAGTAAATATGTACTAGAATTAGAAACATACTTCACTACTACGGAAAAAACATAAAATTAAAGAGACTCAGATCTTTATAAAGAATGATAATGAAGCTTCTCACTTTTTCTTGACAACTAATACGTCCATGTCTTCACTTCGTGTACATCTTTAACTCTTGTCGATCTTGCAGAGATTATTTGGATAATGTTAAGTTATCGAGTATTTTTTCTTTTTTTCTTCCAACAATTTTGTATACCTCCAAATACATTTTCAGCATTTGCAATATGTCTGTTTATAGAGAAAATCATGATTTCCCATATCTCATATTTGCACGATTTTCAACATCAGCAAAGAAAAAAAAACAGCCTTTTTTCATAAGGGCGTTTTAAAAGAAATAAAAAGAGTGAGCCGAGTGTGTATCTTTTTAACAAATCTTGCAAACATGTACTTTAATATATGGCTATTCTAGAAGCACAGTAAAATATTGAGAATTTCATTCAAAAAATCTTTTTTTTTAATTGGAAATGTGTAGTTATTTAGTTTGTATAAGGTTGATATATTGGTCATCTGATTCTTGTGGATAAAAGAAAAAAATAATAATACATTTTTTTTTATAACAAAGGTGATAGAACATTGGTCAAAACGAGGTTAATTTGATGTTAATAGTTTGAAATTATTGTTTACTGTTTAGTTCATATTGTTTGAAAACCAGTTTTTCTTCGAACCTATTCGAATTTGTTCATGACTGTAATATACATTTTGATTATCTAATTAAGAAATATTTTTATGTTGTAAAGATTATTTGTTCCCCTTTTCTGTCCCTAATGAAGTTGCTTATTGTTTCCATATTCAGGTTATTGATCAATATATTTTAGTATATTAAAATAACTTAAACTTGCACGCATATAGTTTTGATGTATGCCCCTTCTAGCAACACAGTAAAATCTCAAGAACTGATTTCGAATTATTAGAATTTTCATTTAAATTTTCTGATTATTTGGTAAGTAACAAAGTTGGTCATCTATTTGATTTGTTGATCAAGGATAATGTATCTTTAAGAATGTTTTTCTAGATTAAAGATTGGCCAACACGAATTTAATTTCACAGGCGAAATTATACCGATCCTAAGTGTTTGAAAGTATTTTGTATTGAATTATTTGTTTCCTTTTCTTCGCTTTTTTTCGAATCCAATCGAGTGTGTTTATGATTGTTAAGTATATTTTTATTATCTGATGAAGAAATATTGTTTTTGGCTATATAAATTTGTTTTGTTCCCTTTTCCCCTTCCTATGTCTTTTCTATTGTTTCTTCACTTTCCATATTTATAGGTTTGTAGAGTAGAGAGCCCTGTTTCTTCCTTTTCGTGATAACTTTCGGTTTTTTGTTGATTGATTTATTTGATTTTACGTCATAAATATATACTTTCCAAACATACAAAGAGCAAAAAATGTGATATTACATTTGAAAATAAGCATTTGACAACAAAATGCAAAACAATAATTTATGTTATTGATAATGAGTATATTAATAGACATGTGCACTTGTGCCTTTGATAGTTTTGCATTGTTTTACGAGAAAATGGTTTAGATATTTCAAACTATGTAACACTTGTCATGCTGTATATTGTATCCGGTTGGAATAAAATCCATGTTGGGTTTTTAAGCTTAGCTGAATTCGGTAAAGGTAATTTGAGATTTTGCATGATTTTCTTTCCTTTTTATTCATTAAAGTTATCTAAAAAGTTTGGTTTTGCGTTATCAATGTTCGTTAGTCTTAGGATGTGCTAAATGTATATTTGACACACATTTACACCCAATATAGTCCACCTGAAATTGTATTATTACAGCTCGTTCTGCTATTGCAGAGAATACCTGATTATATTTATTTTTATTTATTGTACTCGTAAACATTGTATTAAACGTAGACTCACTCAAGCTACATGACTTGTACTAATGGTTTCATTCTCATTTGTATATATTGTGCATCCATTAGAATACACGAACACAAACATCTCTCAAAACAAGTCATCCGTTAGACTAACTGATAGAAAGAGAGAGAGAGAGAATGTTTGTGTATGTATGTGTGTGCGTGTTTGTGTGTGTCTCTGTGTGTGTGTATTTCCATAGCCATATGTTTGTGACAGCGCTTTTATGTTTTGTATTTATGTGTTTGGAAGCAAAGAAGAAGAGGGGTGGAAACGGCAGAGAAGAATGAAAATGACGGAAAATATGTGTGTAGGCGTGTGAATTTGTATGTGTGTAACAATTGTATGTAAGTGTGTATGTATGTTTATGTGGATACGTGTATTTGTGTAGGGTATATGTGTATGTGTCTGCGTTTAATTATTCGTAGTATGTATTTAGCATATAAGTGAGATATCGAGACAGACATTCGTCGGAATATGTTAATATAAAGGGTTTTTATCTAAAGTAGATATGGAATTACAAAATTTAGCAGCCAACAAGTAAATAAAGATGGCTAAATATCAGTCATTTATAATCATATTTGGAAAATTGGGTGCAAGAGGCACAGAAAAATGAAAATATCGTAAAATTTATGTGTAGGTGTGTGTATATGTATGTATATATATATGTGTGTGTATGTATGTGTATCTGTGTATGTCTACTTGTAATTATTTATAGTATGTATTTAGGATGTTAGTTAGATATTGAGACATTTATTTGTCAGAATATTTTTATATGACGGATTTACTTTTTATTTTTAGTAGATATGGAGTTACTGAAGCTTGTAACAAATAATCGAAGGTGTAGGAATGTGGGGATATATTAAAGGATGGTATGATTTTAGGATGTGCTGCTTTTTTGTGAGTGTGAAGGAATGGGCCTATTTTTTCGTGCGAGGAGATTGAAAATTCAGAGAACTTCCCAAAATGATAGTAGCCTACGGGGCAACTCTTAACCCATTGACAACAGGAATCGGGAAGTCTCTGCAAAAGTCTTTAGGAATTACAAAATATAGTTGCTATATGTTTAAACGAACAAGTTGGAAATGATTTAATAGCAGTCATTTATAGATTTAAAATCGAGGAAGAAGAGGGATGGATAAGGCACAAAAGATTGAAAATGACTGAAAAATATCGTGTGTGTATGTGTATGTATATGTGTGAAAGTGTGTATGTATTGTATTGTATTGTATTTATTTAATCACGGTAAAAAGCCTGGTATCAGCTAAAAGCTGCTTTTCAGCAAGGCCGTGAACAAGGCAAAAACATACAAAATAAGTACAAGCAAAATTATAACGGAAACTTAAAATAAGAGTGTATGTGTATATGCATGTGTATGTGTGTATGTGAATGTGTATGTGTGTGTGTATTTCTACATGTAATTATTCATAGTAAGTGTTTAGGATAGAAGTTGGATATTGAGATTTCCAATCTAAAGTAGATATGGAGTTACTGAAGATCCTGACCAATTTAAATTGACCAGATAGCAGTCGATTGGAGCAAATTATATTTCTACTTCAGTTTGATTGAGTTTCAGTCAATTCTGACAGAAAATGAATAAGGTAAGGATATTTCTCACCAGTCGGCTTCCAGTTGTCCTTTTATACAGTTCATTTAAGAGTGCCATATTGCAGGAAACCATTAATATACATGTACCCATTGGAACGTAGAGTTGGAACGTAGAACGTAGAGGTAAGTAAATTTAAGACGTTGATCATCAGAAGTCTGATAACATAAAATGGAAAATGCACACGAACACATACGCATACGCACAATTCACCTAAATGCTGATTTTATCCCATGAGGAAAACTTAAATCCTTAAACATCCTCAAATAGAACTTCATTCATTCATTCATACATTTTATCTGTTTTAATGAAAAATATATATATATCTATTCATCACTTGTCAAGAAGAATGAGTTTATATATTTTATAAGGATTGAAATGCAGAAAAACAACAACATAAATTCAAATCATTTCAACAGAAACATAATTCTGAAAACACAAGCGACATTAAAACAAATTTGTCAAAGATTGGACTTAAAAGCTATTTTATACACTCTAAAACAATTGCCAAAAAATTGGACAACACTAAGCAATATACATTTATTGTTCACACAAATACTGATTGAAATACTGCTCACCTTATGGGGAAGTTTTAAAATTCTATCATAAGTTCAACATATTTGACACACCTAGTGATTAAAAGATGCCAAAGTTATGTTAAAAATTATGTATAGCTCTTCATTCAACTCTCAACATCTCAGTGCAGAGGAGGGCCACCAGATGAATGATGTAATTTACTTTTGGGATGATGGAAATTTGCCATGATCATTGTAAACCTCAACATAAATCTTCAGGAGGTAGCAAACAGTTCAAAAAATATTTCGACATGTTCAATATTTTTTTTGACAAAATCGTGTTCAATTCATGTGAACTCGTAGTATACTTAAGATACTGGCAGAAAGCTGAATGTGACTTGTTTTGCAATCGCTTTACTAGTACAACGATCTTAGCAAACTCTGGAATATGGGGAGTTCACGCAGCAAGGTGGGCGAAGACAAAAAGGGTAATATCGAGGGAATACACTTCTTATACGGGCGAGTATGGCACATTTTTGTAATTGAATCGGAACAAGTTTGGAACGATTTCGAAGATCAAGTACATCATCAGGGGGAGGACTATACTCGAACATGCAGGTGAATTGCATAAAAGAATATGAATTCATCAACATGATTTCTTAAATACACTGTGAAGAGTCTAGATGTCACACTTTCGGTAGATACGAGCTTTACAAAAATAGTGTGGAGGCGCCGTGGTGTAGTGGTCGTGACTCTCGCCTTTCAACCAGAGGGTCGTAGGTTCGAATCCCACCCATGGCTTCAATTTCCTTCAGCAAGAAATTCTTCCACACTGTGCTGCACTCAACCGAGGTGAGGTGAATGGGTACCTGGCAGGAATATTTATTCCTTGAAATGACAAGTGCGCTGGTGGCTGCCAGGCTAAAGCCAGGGTAATACTAATATAAAGCGCCTTGAGCACTCAGCAGCGAGAGTGGATACGTGCGCTATATAAATTGCATATATTATTACTATTATATAGTAGACGCGTCTTCGACTCAACCATTATTTTTTTCAAGCTCACGTCCAGGTTTTATTTACGTCCAGGCAATCAAATATTTAATATGTAGGCTCCTACTTGCGGCGTGGATAATCCAGCTGGATTAAGAAAGGCCTACCAAATTTGAACAAACAACAATAACATTATTTAGCCATTGTGCCTAAAATAAATACGTCAAAAGATTGAATCAAATAATGCAAAAATACGTCAAGACCATAATCGTTGAAAGCGCTGCTCAGAGAGCGACCACCGCCGCCAGTGGAAATTAGAATGTTGAGTTTTTTTCGATAAACTATCAGTTATCACGATTCTTGTATCTTGTATCACGCATGATTTGGTGAGAGTGGAAAGTGTATTATATAGTTACATATGGAAAATGATAATGCACAAACTCCCAACACGAAGCTCAAACATGTAATCCTATTTACTAAATTTGGTATTGAGGAAAGAGGCTTATGGATGTATTAATATCATTGTAATTTTGGCCATGAACTAAGGCCTGTAACATAAAAGAGATACGATAGATTTTGCACTTAATCGTATCTCTATGGTACATGTTTTGCCATAGACTTACGATAAATATTTCTCGTAAGTTTAATTGCATCTTTTATGTTACAGGCCCCTAAAAAGACATTCGTGGCAAATCCTCATGCCGCTTTTCAAATTGTAAGTAATGGCCTGTTTACAGTTCTGGAAAATGTTGCTGCTTTCTGAATACACATGATATAAATAGATTGTGAGGACTAGTAGCCAATTAAAATGTTGACGAACTATCACCTGCGCTCATTTGGTGTGCAGATTGGCAAAACACCAATTTTCCGATCCTTTGGATCAGGCATGTACGTACTACCGAAAGCTGTTCATGCAACCGTAATAATACAGATGAAATTTTATATGCCTTCACTTCAAGAAATATTCAGTTAACCTTACCAGTATCATCGTGCGCAGGATTGTACATACTGTTGATTTGGGATCACGTCTGACGGAGAGCAAATATTCAGAGACGGATCACATTCGATTTGTATCATATCACACGTCATTTTACTTGAGTATTTGGTTTGAAGTAATTGCAATCAGAACGCTGAATCGTATATGTTACGTGATCATAAATCATATTTTAATTGATAATCAGTAGTGTGTATGATATTTAACTTAATAAGAAATTCAACTCAGTGAAATATACATGTCACTTTACCGATTTATTAGATTTTTTGGTCCTAGTCTTGAGTGACGTATTTATCATACGCATGATAAATCTTACTCAGCCCATTTCTCGGTTGATGTTTTCTACAGATTTGAGCGGATCCGTTTGTATAGCACCTCCAATTGGACCGTTTGTGAAATATACCGCGGAGGTAGCAACATTTTACAATTGCGTGAATACTAAGTAATCCTGTTCTAGGCACTAGTTTCCTTGTGATTCAATGCACCATTATAGATGAATTAATACGACATTTTAGAGTCCGTCTGTGACTGCAACACAGTGGCCTGATTATTTTCTGACGAAGTCGGAGAGTACAACGTGGATTGTGGAATGCAACAAGGAAGCCTTATGTCACCCTTTATATTCAGCATCTATCATTCTATAGAAGATGAATCAATTTGCTGCACTAGTGTTACATTGTCAGTGGTCATGATGGTATCGCTATCCCATTAAATGCGTTTCACCAGATACCCTGGTCAAAATCTTCTAGATCTACGATTTACAAGAAGACGTCTTGCATATTATTGTAAAGTAATATCTTTATTCTTTTAATTCGTCTGTAAACTGACGAGTTCAGCTTTTGGTGGTTTAACTGGTCTCTATCAAGCAAAGTGATTCATCAAAACAGATACGGATTATCCGAATGTCGTACTATTCAACAAACTTCTGTTTTCTAACAAGTTTATTCAAGATTATTCACAGTTTATGAACTGTTACTGAAGCGGGATAGTATAAATCATACATAAAACAATTATTGACCGGAACTTTCTGCCTTCAAATGTGTTTTAACGTGTCGGACCCGATTTCGTTTGACCACACTTAATTTTTGCCCCTTGTTAGACATCACGAGTCATATCAGCACGCAGTGGGCGATATTTTTTTTTCATGTTGCTAGGCAATTAGTTGCTTGAAAATTATTTTAGAAGTAAGCGACGTACAGTACATTCGTGTCTGAATTTGGACCAGAACGTGTCCAGTTATGACGACATTTTCTATCCCCCTCTGAGTACAAGGTGAAAATACCGCAGTCAACTATGGAAAATGTGACAAGCACCTATGCGTCTACAACTGCTGACACCATTAGGAACTTGGAACCTGATAAATTCAAGATTGCAACAGTTCTGCTCTGCGTGATTTTGAATACAGTTGTTTTAATTGTCATACGATACCAAACAGATCTTCAAGAATGTATGCGCATTCTTTATCAGATGCTTGCCTTATCAGATATGGCGTATGGAATCACTTGGAATTGCTGGTCTATAATATGGTATTTGAATGCGAACTCAATAGATGTTTGCAAGATCATAAGTATGGTATTTGCATTCGTGTCCTTCGTTTCCTTCATATCTGCAATGGCATGTCTTTGTGGCATCAGTTTCAATCTGTATCTGCTCGTCTCGAGACCACTTCGCTACTACACGATCGTCACCAAAACTAGATTCTATTTGACCATGTCTCTTACGTTTCTCATTATAATTATGATTTGTGGAATATATCTCCCGATTCCAGATTCAATCTTTATGGATCTTCTTGTGAAACGCTGTCTGGCTCACAATCTCAGTCCAGAGACCGAATGGACTTCAATAGTACATACAATCATTTGCACACTACCCGTTTTTGCTACTTTTATCATCACAACCTCAGTCAACATTAGACTATTAGTAATTGCACATAGACTGAAAAATAACGTCAGACCTTTAGATTACACGAATCAACCTCAAAATAGTCGAGTTAATGCCCGGACGATGGACACCACTTCAAGAGGTCTTAGCGATCGCGATCATTCTTTAGGAAACGAAAGTGAATTCGTACATAATCGCCATAATCGTGTAAACGATCGACCAAGGATCAGGGCTATGAAAGGATTCGTTACAATTTTCCTTTTAACCGCCACATTTTGCATATCATGGACACCGTATATGATGAGTTATCTAACGCCATTGCATCCCGTCTTGCTGACTATCTTCGATACGCTCTCTGGAAGCTGCCCGTGGATTCAACCGATCATTTATCTTTTGACCAACGCAGAAGCAAGGAGGCTGTGTGCTGCAGCTTTGAAGAAATGCCTTTGCAAATGATAGGACCTGGCGGGCGTTTACCAAAATCGTTAATACGAAAGAAAGACTGGAGAACGTTAACGAATGTAAGACGCATAATATTCTCAATCAGTCAACACAAGAACTACTACCAATTATGTGTATAGTGGTTCTCAAAATCTTTCGCAACCCGGTGAAACACCGCCCTAGGATGCAGTAAAGCTGTATCGGGTAAAATTCGATGTGATACTCCAACTAATATGATGTTTGAACATGTATATATGTCGATAAATAATAGGAGATTACACAATGACGAAATTAGGCCACCTTTCATGATATACGGAGAGAGATTCGAATTTTAGACATTTCTCTGGTATATAATCCTAATGATTAACAATTCCATTGAAATAAAACACATTACATTTATTTCAAGTAATTTGAGCTATTTTTTAAAAAGAATTGACATGAGGTCTGGATACGTTTCGAATGCATAACCCGATGACCTTTGTCCTACAGTGAAAGTGACATAAACATAAATTATATTGAGTTTATGACAGCATGGCTGGAGTAAATACAGCTGATGGCGTGATTTGATCATGAAAATGGGATATTTCACTAGGAGGTTGCGTGTATGCGCGTGTGCGTGATTTTCTACTGAGGGGTGTAATCTAGAAGGCTCATTATAGCATTTTAGGACAGACCGCAAAATTTACAAGAGTCAGCTGTGTCAGTTCAATATTTTATCATCATCATCACATTAACAACTACGATTTACGGTCAAAAGGCAATGGAATTTTCTTTTGGCAACAACATTTACCCATGAGATGATCCCATTACTAAAATTGAAATTAACTTTGCTTGGTGTTGCCATATCAACAGCTTTACCACATACTAAGGATGCTATGCAACAAATTTTGCCACATCTTTAATTTGTGTAAAGATAATGAAAGGATATTTTGCGCCATTGTTATGACGTCATAAAATTATGGATTGTGAGGTGACTGGCATAGCACTATTTTGTGAGTGGCACAGCCCTGAAGAAAATAATCACTATGCCGGTCACCGAAGAATCCATAATTTCATATAGTACTTCGAAAAATGTGCATGGTATATTTGATTTATATCCTACACAACTATACAGAAATAATATCAAAATATCCTACTTATGATCTGTCGATTACATGAATTCCTCCAAATCATCATCTACGAGATTAAATCTCGGTTAATGGTAGTTGATTTTTCCGCAGTGGGTAAAAGCCAATGAACTCTCATTGAATCTAGAAAAAAACAAACTACATGTTATTCAGCAATGTGCTCAATGAACTCCCGGACCCAATTTGTATTGCTAATATTCAAATTTATAAGGTTTCTTCCACACAATGTTTAGGCACTATCATTGACGATAAACTTTCATGGAAACAGCACATTGACATCACCTGTAAACTTATATCTAGAAATGTTGGAATAATCAACAAACTAAAA
>BQKZ01002313.1:46352-67691 GCA_036244855.1 Temnopleurus reevesii | reverse complement strand
CTATTTCGAGGTATGACGCAAATGACGTCACGCCATATCCAATTTATTTCATGGTGAAATTATTTTTAATCACATGAATTCTCCTTGACCAATGACAATGAGTACAATCTTATAAGTAGGATATATTTTAGATATATGCACTTATGCCTCTAAGGTATGTGCTGCTTATTAGTAAAAATGTTTGTACATTAAAATCTATATAACACTTGTCATATTGTGTATTGTTGGAACATATTGTTGGAATAAAGCCAATTTGGGCTTGAAGCTTAGCTAAATTTGGAACAAGTAATTTAAAATTATGAATGATTTTCTTTCCTTTTCATTCATTGAAGTTAGCTCAAAAGTGTGGCTTTTCTTAATTGTATTCGGTTCATTAAATTGTTCGTTAATCATAAGATGTGTTGAATGTATTTGGCATACCTGTAATTATATCATTACTGCCCGTTCTGCTTTAACAAATAATGCCTGAATATATTTTTTTTAATTTATTGTACTATAATAATGGATTCAACTTAGACTCACTCAAGCTATGTACTAAATGTTTCATACTTATTTATCGTGTCATGTGTATAGAATTGTGATTATATTAGAACATGTGTAAATAGATATACTACTATTAAAACAAGTCACCAGCTCGAATAACTGAGAGAAAGGGTGTGAGAGAGAGTGAGGGGGGAGAGAGAGAGAGTGTGTGTATGTGTGTGTTTGTGTGTGTGTATGTGTGTCCGTATGTGTATTCGAATATATGACTGTGTGTTTGTGTGTGGGTGTGTATATGTGTTAGTATGTATGTTAATAAATGTGTGTCTATGTATATATATGTATGGTATGTGTTTAGGATATTTGTATATGAAAAATTTACTTCTTATCTAAAGTAGATATGGAGTTACTGATGCTCCTGACCAATAATGATCAACAAATGCTCGGGAGATTATAAGGAATTATAAGGATGTGCTCCATGTGTATAGGCCCAAAATTGTGGAACGAGCTACCTCTTCAATTACGCCAGCTATCTTCAACAGAAGCATTCAAATCCCAACTTAAAACATACTTTTTTGTTTCATCATAATACTTCAATACCTTTTTTTGTGGCCAGGATATTCTTGCTTCCATTTGTATTGTCTTCATTTACTTTTCTATGACAATTAAAGCGCCATGAACACAGAAAGGTGGACATGTGCGCTATACAAGCAGCCACTATTATTATTAAGGAATGAGGAGACTGTAAATTCAGGGAATCTTCCAAAACGATAGTAGTCTACAGGTGTACTCATTGAAAACTGGAACCGGGTAGTCTCTGCAATAGTGTTTGGGAATTACAGAATGTAGTTGCTAATAGGTTTCAACGAACAAGTTAAAAATGATTAGATAGTAGTCACTACAGATTTGGAAACAAGGTAAAATAAGAGGGATTGATAAGGCACAGAAGAATGAAAGTGACGGAAAATATATTACGTATGTATGTGTGTGTATGTGTGTAAGTGTGTATGTGTATGTGTATGTGTGTGTGGCTATGGGTATATGTGTTTGTGTCTGTGTGTTTTTACATTTTGTTATTCAAAGTATGTGTTTATGATAGAAGTAGGATATTGAGACTCCCTATCTAAAGTAGATATGAAGTCACTAATTTAGTTAAATTGGACAAGATCTTTAAAAGATCTTGTCCAATTTAACGAACAAGTTAAAATGACCAGATAGAAGTCGATTTGGAGCTAATCATTATTCTAGTCAGATTTGACAATTTGTCTAGTTCATTTTGAATGCGATTCAGTCATTTCTGACAGAAAATGGAAAAAGGAATAATTCTGCTCACCAGTCGGCTTCCAGCTGACTACTCCGCTTGACCTTTTATACAGTTCACTTTAANCGTTTATTTTTGTAATATATGTGTATATATGTAATTATTATGTAATTATCCGTATATCTTTAAGTGTATTATTAATGTAATTATTAGGGGCCAGCCTCGCTTCTTTGCTGGCCTCTATCTTTTTATTTATTTTGTAATATGAGTTATTGTAATTTTATTTATGTACTTATCACATGACTGTATTATTATCAAAGGAATTGAAAAATATAATAAATGATTTGATTTAATTTGATTTGATTGCTGTTTGTATTTCGACGACCTTTGATCTTGATATCGCGGAATCGATAGCTGAATATCCAGTTATCGTAAAAGATGACGTCATTATATTGACATATCCAAAATCTATTTCGAGGTATGACGCAAATGACGTCACGCCATATCCAATTTATTTCATGGTGAAATTATTTTTAATCACATGAATTCTCCTTGACCAATGACAATGATTACAATCTTATAAGTAGGATATATTTTAGATATATGCACTTATGCCTCTAAGGTATGTGCTGCTTATTAGTAAAAATGTTTGTACATTAAAATCTATATAACACTTGTCATATTGTGTATTGTTGGAACATATTGTTGGAATAAAGCCAATTTGGGCTTGAAGCTTAGCTAAATTTGGAACAAGTAATTTAAAATTATGAATGATTTTCTTTCGTTTTTATTCATTGAAGTTAGCTCAAAAGTGTGGCTTTTCATAATTTTATTCGGTTCATTAAATTGTTCGTTAATCATAAGATGTGTTGAATGTATTTGGCATACCTGTAATTATATCATTACTGCCCGTTCTGCTTTAGCAAATAATGCCTGAATATATATTTTTTAATTTATTTATTGTACTATAATAATGGATTCAACTTAGACTCACTCAAGCTATGTACTAAATGTTTCATACTTATTTATCGTGTCATGTGTATAGAATTGTGATTATATTAGAACACGTGTAAATAGATATACAACTATCAAAACAAGTCACCAGCTCGAATAACTGAGAGAAAGGGTGTGAGAGAGAGTGAGGGGGGAGAGAGAGAGAGAGAGAGTGTGTGTGTGTGTGTGTTTGTGTGTGTGTATGTGTGTCCGTACGTGTATTCGAATATATGACTGTGTGTTTGTGTGTGGGTGTGTATATGTGTTAGTTTGTATGTTAATAAATGTGTGTCTATGTATATATATGTATGGTATGTGTTTAGGATATTTGTATATGAAAAATTTACTTCTTATCTAAAGTAGATATGGAGTTACTGATGCTCCTGACCAATAATGATCAACAAATGCTCGGGAGATTATAAGGAATTATAAGGATGTGCTCCATGTGTATAGGCCCAAAATTGTGGAACGAGCTACCTCTTCAATTACGCCAGCTATCTTCAACAGAAGCATTCAAATCCCAACTTAAAACATACTTTTTTGTTTCATCATAATACTTCAATACCTTTTTTTGTGGCCAGGATATTCTTGCTTCCATTTGTATTGTCTTCATTTACTTTTCTATGACAATTAAAGCGCCATGAACACAGAAAGGTGGACATGTGCGCTATACAAGCAGCCACTATTATTATTAAGGAATGAGGAGACTGTAAATTCAGGGAATCTTCCAAAACGATAGTAGTCTACAGGTGTACTCATTGAAAACTGGAACCGGGTAGTCTCTGCAATAGTGTTTGGGAATTACAGAATGTAGTTGCTAATAGGTTTCAACGAACAAGTTAAAAATAATTAGATATTAGTTACTACAGATTTGGAAACAAGGTAAAATAAGAGGGATTGATAAGGCACAGAAGAATGAAAGTGACGGAAAATATATTACGTATGTATGTGTGTGTATGTGTGTAAGTGTGTATGTGTATGTGTATGTGTGTGTGGCTATGGGTATATGTGTTTGTGTCTGTGTGTTTTTACATTTTGTTATTCAAAGTATGTGTTTATGATAGAAGTAGGATATTGAGACTCCCTATCTAAAGTAGATATGAAGTCACTAATTTAGTTAAATTGGACAAGATCTTTAAAAGATCTTGTCCAATTTAACGAACAAGTTAAAATGACCAGATAGAAGTCGATTTGGAGCTAATCATTATTCTAGTCAGATTTGACAATTTGTCTAGTTCATTTTGAATGCGATTCAGTCATTTCTGACAGAAAATGGAAAAAGGAATAATTCTGCTCACCAGTCGGCTTCCAGCTGACTACTCCGCTTGACCTTTTATACAGTTCACTTTAAGAGTGTCATATTGTAAGGAAACCACTAATATACTTACGATTCGCTTGAAACTTAGATGTAGGGTAAATAGATTTGGTAAGTAAATGTACGACGTTGATTATCAGAAGTCTAGGTATGAAATGGAAAATACACGCGAACACACACACACACCTACACACACACACACGCACAATTCACGTCAATGCTAGTTTTATCCCGTAAGGAACTCTTAAATTGATTGCACACAAATCCTCAATTAGAACTTCATTCATTCATTCATACAATCTATCTGTTTTAATGAAACAAAATGTATTTTCATCGCTTGTCAAGAAGAATGAGTTTATAAAGTTTATACGTATCGAAACACCGAACAACAATAAATAAAATACAAATCATTTCACCAAAAACGTAATTCTGAAAATACAAACGACATTAAAACAAATTTGTCGAAGATTGTACATAAAAACCTAATTAATACACTCTAAATACAATTGACAACAAGTTTGACCAACACTAGGCAATATATTGATCACACAATTATTGATTGAAATATTATGCTCAACTTATGTGGAAGTTGCAAAATTCCATCATAAGTCCAACATATTTGACACACATAGTGATTAAAAGATGTTAAACTTACGTTGAAAATGAAGTAGAGCTATTTATCTCTCAATCGGTTTACTAGTACAACGATCTTATAGCAAATTCTGGAATATGCAGAGTTCGCACAGCACGGTATGGCGAGGACAAAACGAGTGATGTCGAGGGAATACACTTCTACTACGAGCGAGTATGGCACATTTTTTACAATTGCTTCGGCACAAGTTTGGAACGATTCCGAAGATTAAGTACATCATCAGGCTGTCAGGGGAGGACTATGCTAGAACATGCAGTTGAATTGCATAGAAAATATGAGTGAATTAATACGATTTCTTAAATGCACCGTAAAGAATCTGGAATTTACACTTTCGGTAGATGCGGGTAATATTGGAATCGCTTTACAAGATTATTAGCCGCGTCTTCGACTCGACCAATATTCTTTCAAGCTCACGTACAGGGCATTGTTTCACCAAGATAAGAAAGACTTTAAGAATGACTTTATGTTCGACTGGTATCCGTTCTTGAGCTGAATAACCATTACACGCAATAAGGGATACTAGTCGATCTTCAAGTCGTTCTTAAAGTCTTTCTTATCTGGGTGAAACACCTCCCAGTTTTTATTCACGTTCAGGCAATTAAATATTCTGTAAACATGTAGCCTCCTACAAACAACAATAACATTATTTAGCCATTGTGCCAAAAATAAATACGTCAAAAGATCGGATCAAATAAGGTGAAAATTCATCAAGACGATAACCATTGTGGGCACTGCTCAGGGAGCGACTACCGCCGCACCGTTTTTTTTCCTTTTTGTTTTCGACACTATACTTAAAGCCAATGAAAATTCAGTTTGTTAGGGTTATTTGTGAATAAACCAATCAGTTGTTGTGAATCTTATATCTTGTGTAGCGATTTATTGAGAGTGAAAGGTCTATTACATCCCCATGGAATATTATAAGACGCATACTCCAACCGGAAGCTAAAAAATATAATCCTATTTAGTGTATTTGATATTGAGGCGAGAGGTTTATGGATTTATTAGTACCATTGTTATTTGGCCATGAATTAAAAAGATATTCATGGCGAATCCGAATGCGCTTTTCAATTTGTCAGTAATGGCCTGTTTACAATTCTGGAAAATGTTGCTGCTTTCTGAATACACATGGGATAGATGGATTGTGAGGACTAATAGCCAATCAAAATGATTGACGAACTATCACCTGCGCTCATTTGGTGTGCAGATTGGCCAAACACCAATTTTCCGATCCTTTGGATTGGTCATGAACGTACTTCCGAAAGCTCTTAATGCAATCGTAATAATCGTTGGGAGACACCTGAATATCCATTTGGCTATACTTCAAGAAATATCCGCTTAACAGTATCATCGTGCGCAGGATGCTACGTACTTTTTGGAGCACGCCTAGGACAGAGAGCAAATATCTAGGATGGATCTCGTTCGATTTGCATCATATCACACTTCATTTTACTTGAGTACCTGGTTTGAAGTAATTGCAATCAGAACGCCGAATCGTCTCTGTTACGTGATCATAAATCAATTTTAATTGATAATCAGTAGTGTGTATGATATTGAAGTTTATGAGAAATTCAACTCAGTGAAATAGACATGCCGGTTTACCTATTTTTCGATTATTTTATCTCAGCCTTGAGTGATTTATTTATCAAACGCATGATTAATTTTAATCAGCCCATTTTTCGGTGCATGTTTTTTTACAGATTCGAGTTGAACCGTTTTATAGCACCTCAAATTGGACCATTTGTGAACCATACCATGGTGGTAGCAACATTTTACAATTGCGTGAATGCTAAGTGATACTGTTCTAGGAACTAGTTTATCTGTGATTCAATGCACCATCAGAGGAATTAAGAACGAAATTTTAGAGTCCGTCTGTGACTGCAACCTAGTGGCCCGATTAATTTCTGACGAAGTCGAAGAGTACAACGTGAACTCTGGAATGCAACAAGGAAGCTGTATGTCACCCTTGTTATTCAGCATTTAGAGGATTGTGGTATATATCCAGTGGTCATTATTGTATCTATATCCAATTAAATGCGTTTCACCAGATAGCCTGGTCAAAATCTCCTAGATCTACGATTTACAAGAAGACGTCTTGCAGACCAATATACATTATACCTTTGTGTTAATTCGCCAGCAAACTGACAATTTCAGCTTTTGGTAGTTTTGCTGGTCTCTATCAAACAAAGTGATGCACCAAACAAGTTTTAGGAACTTTTTTTGATGTCGTACAATTCAACAAACTTTTGTTGTCTAACAATTCATACACAAGTTTATTCAAAATTATTCACACTTAATAAACTGTTACGGAAGCGGGATATTATAAACCATACATATTCACCGGAGCTTTCGACCTTCAATTATGTTTTGACATCTCGTGCCAGATTTTGTTTGACCACACTTCATTGTTGCTCGTTGTTAGACGTCACGAGTCATATCCACACGCAGTGGGCGATAATTTTTTTCTCGTGTTGCTGGGCAATCAGTCGCTTGAAAATTGCTACGGAAGTAAGTGACGTGCAATACAATCGTGTCTGAATTTGGACCAGAACGTGTCCCTTTATGACGGCATTTTATACTGCCACTGAGTAGAGAGGTGAAAATACCGCAGACAACTATGGCAAATGTAACCAACATCTATGGGTCTACAACTGATGGCACCATTAGAAACGTCGAACCTGATAAATTCAAGATTGTAACCGTTCTGCTCTGCGTGATTTTAAATACAGTTGTTTTAATCGTCATAATATGCCAAACAGATCTTCAAGAATATATGCGTTTTCTTTATCATATTCTTGCCGTATCAGATATGGCGTTTGGAATCACTTGGAATTGCTGGTCTATAATTTGGTATTTGAATGCGAACTCAATATATGTTTGCAAGATTATAAGTATGGTATTTGCATTCGTATTCTTCATTTCCTTCTTATCAGCGATGACCTGCCTTTGTGGTATCAGTTTTAATCTGTATCTGCTCGTCTCGAGACCACTTCGCTACTACACGATCGTCACCAAAACTAGATTCTATTTGACTATGTCTCTTACGTTTCTCATTATAATTATGATTTGTGGAATATATCTCCCGATTCCAGACTCAGTCTTTATGGATCTTCTTGTGAAACGCTGCCTGGCTCACAATCTTAGTCCAGAGACCGAATGGACTTCAATAGTACATACAATCATTTGCACACTACCCGTTTTTGCTACTTTTATCATCACAACTTTAGTCAACATTAGACTATTAGTAATTGCACATAGACTGAAAAATAACGTCAGACCTTTAGATTACACGAATCAACGTCAAGATAGTCGAGTTAATACCCGGACGATGGACACCGCTTCAAGAAGTCTTAGCGATCGCGATCATTCTTTAGGAAACGAAAGTAAATTCGTACATAATCGCCATAAGCGTGTAAACGATCGACCAAGGATCAGGGCTATGAAAGGATTTGTCACAGTTTTTCTTTTAACCGCCACATTTTGCATATCATGGACACCGTATATGATTAATTATCTAACGCCATTGCATCCCGTCTTGCTGACTATCTTCGATACGCTCTCGGGAAGCTGCCCGTGGATTCAACCGATCATTTATCTTTTGAGCAACGCAGAAGCACGGAGGCTTTGTGCTGCAGCTTTGAAGAAATGCCTTTGCAAATGATAGGACCTGGCGGGCGTTTACCAAAATCGTTAATACGAAAGAAAGACTGGAGAATGTTAACGAATGTAAGACGCATAATATTCTCAATCAGTCAACACAAGAACTTTTACCAGTTGTGCATAAGATCGTTCTCAAAATCTTTCGCAACCCGGTGAAACACCGCCCTAGGATGCAGTAAAGCTGTATCGGGTAAAATTCGATGTTATACTCCAACTAATACGATGTTTGAACATGTATATATGTTGATCAATAACAGGAGATTACACAATGACGAAATTAGGCCACCCTTCATGATACGGTATATGAAGAGAGATTAGAATTTTAGATATCTCCCTGGAATATAACTATTTGATCTAGATTATTAACAATTCCATAATTGAAATAAAACGCATTGCATTTATTTCAAGTAATTTGAGCAATTCTTTTAAAAAATTTACCTGACGTCTGGATACGTTTTGAATGCATAACCCGATGACCTTCGTCCTGAAGTGAAAGTGACATGAAAAAAGTTATATTGAGTTTCTGACAGCATGGCTCGAGTAAATGCAACCGATGGCATAATTTGATCATGCAAAATGGGATCTTTCACTTGGAGGTTGCGTGTATGCGCGTGTGCGTGATTTTCTACTGAGGGGTGTAATCTAGAAGGCTCATTATAGCATTTTAGGACAGACCGCGAAATTTACAAGAATCAGGTTTGTCAATTCAATATTTTATCATCATCATCACATTAACAACTACGATTTACGGTCAAAAGGCAATGGAATTGTCTTTTGGCAACAGAATTTAGCCATGAGATGATCCCATTACTAAAATTGAAATTAACTTTGCTTGGTGTCGCCATATCAACAGCTTTACCACATACTAAGGATGCTATGCAACCAATATTGCAGCATCTTTAATTCAATTTGTGTAAAGATAATGAAAGGAAATTTTGCGCCATTGTTATGACGTCATAATGTTCATGAAGGTTAAGTGGAACTTAAGATAATATCTACAAATCACGCCTTAAACAATTATGAAAATCGTTTTCGGGATATTTGACTATGCTTACAAGCTGCGACTGATGCCATGTTTTCCTCTTATTTGGCCTAAAATGATAGTCCTTCTAAGATCCGTTCCGAAAACTTTGGAAGAAAGTAATGTTATTATTATTGTGATAAATGGTTTATTTATTGAAAAATTGTGGCAGCTAAAATCTGAATTGTAATTTCAATTTACAGAAAGCAATATAAATAGTACAACATTATAAATATAAAATACGCCGTGGTTGTTAAAGGGGGAAACCACCCCTGAAATAATCGTCCTCTCATGAAATGAGGAAAATTATATAAACAGCGAAGCAGTGTGTAAGTCTGTGTAATTCTTAATGCAGCTCGGCCACTTCCATTTTGGAACATCATGCTCACTCCAATCAATTACCATCTGAGACTTGTCTAATTTACTGTGGATATTGAAACCATCCCTGAAATTATCGTGCTCTCATGAAAAGAGGAAAATCAGATGAACAAATGGAAAAAATAAGGATCCGTGCGATTGGCAGACTTGGCAGAAGTTGTGACGTACTTGCGGTCAATTTTCTTTTAACTTTGTTGTATAATAAAACTGTTAGAACTGGACGAATGTAAAATTCAAGATAAGGGCTCAACATGATTAATTCAAAGATGAATGCAGAATCGTTAAAGCATCCTATACTCAAGCAAAAATCATAATTTTGTTGAATTTTCTGAAATGTGAAGTTAGTTATCAAAACAGAATGAATGAACAGTTGTCCGACATGACGTCATAGATTCCACCAACGCTGCCGATCGTGATCTTGAAAGTTTTTAAAATTCATACCGTTTGATCGGATCGTCCGATCTTGCTCAAATTTTCACAATTCGCACTTTTTTCTTTATTCAATGACGAAACGATAGTCACAGGTTTGGGTTCTGAGATTCCATGGGTGCATGAATGCGGGCACAAGATGGTATGGTATGGTACTTTATTTCCAATCAGTAAACAGACATATAACATATAACATAATACGAAATCACGATACATTTGACAAATTTACATGTGTAAAAATAACTTGCAATTGATAAGATTGACTGGATTGCCCTTTCAGACGAATTAATAATAATAATAATAATAGAAATTTATATAGCGCATAATAATTATGGAAATTCTCTATGCGCTTTAGAATAAATACCTCTGTTCTTCCAAGGGTTCCATGGATAAAGAATGTATATTTCTGGCAAAAATGTTAGATGATTCATCCATTTTTGTCAGATAATCTACAAAGAAATAGATAAATAAATTTATATAATGTAAGATTGCAAAGATACTAACAGGAATACGGCAATTTGATGGACGGCGACGCTGACANCGATCGCGATCATTCTTTAGGAAACGAAAGTGAATTCGTACATAATCGCCATAAGCGTGTAAACGATCGACCAAGGATCAGGGCTATGAAAGGATTTGTCACAGTTTTTCTTTTAACCGCCGCATTTTGCATATCATGGACACCGTATATGATGAATTATCTAACGCCATTGCATCCCGTCTTGCTGACTATCTTCGATACGCTCTCTGGAAGCTGCCCGTGGATTCAACCGATCATTTATCTTTTGAGCAACGCAGAAGCACGGAGGCTTTGTGCTGTAGCTTTGAAGAAATGCCTTTGCAAATGATATGACCTGGCGGGCGTTTCCCAAAATCGTTAATACGAAAGAAAGACTGGAGAGCGTTAACGAATGTAAGACGCATAATATTCTCAATGAGTCAACACAAGAACTACTACCAATTATGTGTATAGTCGTTCTCAAAATCTTTCGCAACCCAGTGAAACACCGCCCTAGGATGCAGTAAAGCTGTATCGGGTAAAATTCGATGTGAAACTCCAACTAATATGATGTTTGAACATGTATATATGTTGATCAATAGTAGGAGATTACACAATGACGAAATTAGGCCACCTTTCATGGTACGGTATACGGAGAGAGATTAGAATTTTAGACATCTCCCCGGTATACGTATTTGAACTAGATTATTAACAATTCCATAATTGAAATAAAACGCATTACATTTATTTCAGGTAATTTGAGCAATTTTTTTTAAAGAATTGACATGACGGCTGGATACGTTTCGAATGCATAACCCGATGACCTTTGTCCTAAGGTGAAAGTGGCATGAATATAAATTACATTGAGTTTCTGACAGCATGGCTGGAGTAAATACAGCTGATGGCGTGATTTCATCATGCAAAATGGGATACTTCACTTGGAGGTTACGTGAATGTGCGTAGCAGCTAAAATCTTTTTTTGTAATATCAATTTACAGAAAGTAATATAAATAGTACAACAATATACATATATAAAATACGACGTGGTTGTTAAAGGGGGAAACCACCCCTAAAATAATCGTCCTCTCATGAAATGAGGAAAATTATATAAACAGCGATGCAGTGTGTAAGTCTGTGTAATTCTTAATGCAGCTCTGCCACTTCCATTTTGGAACATCATGCTCACTCCAATCAATTACCATCTGAGACTTGTCTAATTTACTGTGGATATTGAAACCATCCCTGAAATTATCGTGCTCTCATGAAAAGAGGAAAATCAGATGAACAAATGGATAAAATAAGGATCCGTGCGATTGGCAGACTTGGCAGAAGTTGTGACGTACTTGCGGTCAATTTTCTTTTAACTTTGTTGTATAATAAAACTGTTAGAACTGGACGAATGTAAAATTCAAGATAAGGGCTCAACATGATTAATTCAAAGATGAATGCAGAATCGTTAAAGCATCCTATACTCAAGCAAAAATCATAATTTTGTTGAATTTTCTGAAATGTGAAGTTAGTTATCAAAACAGAATGAATGAACAGTTGTCCGACATGACGTCATAGATTCCACCAACGCTGCCGATCGTGATCTTGAAAGTTTTTAAAATTCATACCGTTTGATCGGATCGTCCGATCTTGCTCAAATTTTCACAATTCGCACTTTTTTCTTTATTCAATGACGAAACGATAGTCACAGGTTTGGGTTCTGAGATTCCATGGGTGCATGAATGCGGGCACAAGATGGTATGGTATGGTACTTTATTTCCAATCAGTAAAAAGACATATGACACATAACATAATACGAAATCAGGATACATTTGACAAATTTACATGTGTAAAAATAACTTGCAATTGATAAGATTGACTGGATTGCCCTTTCAGACGAATTAATAATAATAATAATAATAGAAATTTATATAGCGCATAATAATTATGGAAATTCTCTATGCGCTTTAGAATAAATACCTCTGTTCTTCCAAGGGTTCCATGGATAAAGAATGTATATTTCTGGCAAATATGTTAGATGATTCATCCATTTTTGTCAGATAATCTACAAAGAAATAGATAAATAAATTTATATAATGTAAGATTGCAAAGATACTAACAGGAATACGGCAATTTGATGGACGGCGACGCTGACATTTGCGAAAAAAGAAAACTCATCATAATTTCATGATCAAATACGATAATAAAAAAATACATCGGTAGTCACGTCGTTTTGCGGGTTGCAAAATAGATTGGTTCATGTGACACATTATTATTTTAGGCTTTAAAGCAATTACATTAATTGTTAAACAGGAAAAGAGTGCTCCTCCCTTGATGCCCATACCACTGATAGATTAGTTGGATGAATAGCATGAATTGATATCCAATCCAAAAGGTTGGTGGATTATTGTTTGGCCAATCCGCAGCTTTTTAGGCTCTGATTGGTTATAAGTCTATTACCTACTGCGGCAATGGTTTTACTGCGAACTATGACCAAACAGTCCTTAAAAATTAGAACGCAATTTAAGTTGCATTTAAAACGATCATAATCAGTTTGTGATGGAGTAGTCCACACTGCAAGAGAACAACGTCAGTGCCGCCGTCCTATATGCCTTTCGTGGGAATAGCGCTGTCTGAATGTGATACAAGTGAATTTCGCAACGTGTTTGACTATCGGGGAATTATATTTGTGTTTGACATGACATTCCGTACACGATTACCAGTTTCAAATAATTGAGAAATGGAGGCTGAGTATGTTTGACATGATTGCATTCAATTGACATTTAGTCTCGACCATGTTATCAAATCTACTGATAATCTCTTTTCAGTAAATTGCGTGCATCGTTCCAATTTACCTAGTTTACTGGTGTTTTTTTTTCCATTTCCGTACCAGTTTTGCATGAATATGTACCATGGACAATAGCCTCGCATTCTGCTTGCTTTGCTTATTTAGCTGTTATTGAATCGAGTCGTTTTAAGGAGTAAATAAAAGAACCTCATCTCCGAATTAAGAGTCACGAGTCCGGTTAATATCTGGTTGATTAGAAATGAACGTTGCTAAGCAATGAGCTTCATGGACGAATGGCAAATGTGAAGAATGTCGTCGACACCATTAGAGATCGCTTTGAATTTTAACAAGAAGCATGGATATCTTTTGAATAAACATTTCTAATGTGTGGTGAATCGTCACGTTTTACATAGCAAGACCTTTAAGCACATATCTTTTCGCTAAACAACTTTACAACATTATATTCTCCTCTCCACCAAAGGAAGGACAAACCTCATAGAAATGGAAACTGTAACTAGTTTGAACGTGCTTACAACCTCCGAGTCAGGTAAAGACCCAGAACATGAAATATTTAAAATGATAACGGTTCTCCTCTGTGTTATTCTGAATTCAGTCGTTCTTATCGTCATCAAATACCAAACAGGCCTCCAAGAATACATGCGCCTTCTTTATCAGATACTTGCCGTGTCGGAAATGGTGTTTGGAGTCACTTGGAATACTTGGGCTATTCTTTGGTATGTGCTTACTAAATCCAGAGAGAACTGTTTGATCATAAGCATGGTATTTGTATTCGTGTTTTTCATTTCCTTCTTATCAGCGATGGCCTGTCTTTGTGGAATCGGTTTTAATCTGTATCTCCTCGTCTCAAGACCACTCAGTTACTACACCATCGTCACCAGGACGCGATTCTACGTGACTATCTCGCTTGCTTTTCTCCTCATTTTGCTCATCTGTGGAATCTATCTCCCGATTCCAGAATCGCCCATGATGGATACCCTCGTAGAACGTTGTCTTGCCCAAAGTCTCAGTCCAAAGGCGACATGGACTTCGGTAGTACATACCGTCATGTCTGTACTTCCGGTGTTTGCAACGTTCATTATCACAACGTGTTTCAACATTAAGCTATTAGTAATTGCAAAGAGATTGAAAAATGTCCTGAGACCGCTTGATCATTCTAACCAACCTCAAGTTGATTCGCGAACGTCAGGCGCTCCGTCTAGGAGTCGTAGCCAACATGAACGGTCTTCAGAAAACCAAACTGATATCGTACCTAATCGTGAGAAGCGTATTACGGATCGACCGAGAATCAGGGCTATGAAGGGCTTTATTACAGTCTTTCTGTTAACTGCCACTTTTGGCATATCTTGGACCCCGTACATGGTGAATTATCTAACTCCGGTGCACCCTATAGCGTTGACTATCTTCGATACGCTCTCGGGAAGCTGTCCCTGGATTCAGCCGATCATTTATCTTTTGACTAACGCAGAAGCTCGAAGGTTGTGCATGGTGGCTTTGAAGCGATGCCTCTGCCAAAGATGAACTTCGAGACGTGGCAATACACTATCGAGCGAAGCAACTTCTTACGAATGTCAAAGTATATTACAAATACATTGTTCTAATAAATGCCATAGCCCCATAGTGATTTGGAGTCGGACAGTGATCACTCCCTGATGAACATTTTATTGTTAAGCATCGACTACGACGCTGAAAACACACATTTCAACAACGCAAGAAATGCTTATTGATTTCATAAAATTGTTATTTTGAGGTCAATGTGAAATTGTTTTTAAACTTGTCATGAATAATCCATCGCTTATAACAATACGTTGTTATTTTTGCATGATGGAACTTGATATTGTCGATCTTGATATATTATTAACAAAATTGCTTTTATGTGTTCTCGTTTATGCTCAGTATGAAATTTCATAAATTCTTGACGTCATGTCGGCTTTTTATTACTATATTCTAGACGGTGCTTTACCAATACACGAAAAAAATCTTTAGGAACGACTGGTATACGCTATTAAACTGAACGTGCGTAATATCATGGATCATTGGGTACAAGAATGGATACCAGTCGTTTTTAATTATATTTAACTTTACGAAAGACTTTAAGACGCACGACTGGTAACAGTTCTTGTGCAGAATGATGTAGAATTTCATGCGTATTACACATTTGTTAAGGTGCTCTAGTCTTTCTTGAAATCGTGCATAACTTTAAGAACGATTTGGTGAAACACCACCAAGTATATATCATTTGAAATTCGTTATGATGACAATTTGATTTTGAATACTAGTATTTGAAAAGGCGACATTAACAAAACAATATTACGTGTCAGAATAAAAAAGTACAATCGGAATTTCGTCATTAAAACAAAAGATAACAATGATTAAGGAATCAGAATGATCTTAAGGAATGTAAAAAAATATGACTTGCTACCTACATTTTACAGCTTTCTTTTCAAACTTGATATGTAAAGCATGTCAGAGAAAGAAACCCTTGGTTTTGAAAAGCAACTCCCCCCCCCCCTCCCCAATTTCGTTTTACTGACAAACTTTGAAAGGTACCAATATCAGATCCAAAATTCTCCGCTGCGCCTGAACCAAATGACATCGAATTTTCTTTGCGATGTATGTAACAAGTTAGATTTTTTTGAAGATATCAATGCCAGAATTCCGATTTTAAATCTTATCAAAACATGTGTTTATTTGTGCACAACTGGATATTACATCGCTATGGTACAATTAAAACTGCTAAATTTAGGATAACACAACAATGTGATTGCATTAAAATTGAATTGAAAATATTGTTATGGTTCCAGGTATCTTTTTTTGTGTAAAAAATGTTCCATTAATTTTTGGAAGGAGTTGCATACGGTCTTACTTTTATGATGATGATGATATAAATTTATTATGAACATTTTTATTTGTAGAAAAGTGTTCTTCAGAGTATAAGAATTGCACGTATGCCAAATTATTATTTTACCCCCCCCCCCCCAAGAATGTATACAATAGTGCGTTGAAATTGGAGGAGCGAAGTGTGATGGGTTAGTTGCTAACCGGCGAAATAAAATTTTACCGATGTACAACTGGAGTCTTATAAATCATGTATTAAATCTAAATCAAAGATAGAAGTTAGATAAATAGAAAAAATGACGACAGCAGCTGAAAAACGTCAATTCTGAATGGTTAAATGTTTGGTTTGTCTAATTGTTTCAATTGTTGGGGATAGATTATCAAATACTGACACTGGTGTACATTCGTAAGACATGCTATGGTTACAATATCTTTCGTTTATCATATAGGTTACTCTTTAAAGTCCTCAGCCTGACCGAATTTGCACATGCTTACATTGTGCCTCAATCTAGAACTAAGTTGACAGAGAATACAAGTACATATGATTGAAAATTAGATTCAACTTCGCTATTGCAGAAATTCATGTCAAAACTTATTGCCCACCCCCTCCCAAATACGGCCGTGAACAAAAACTTTGCGGGGGATGAAAAACTTGATGACGACATGTTGTGTGCTGCTGTCTTGAGTCACTTCAGTGATTCACACAGTTTACCTATGTATTTGCCGAAAATAGTCCCTACATTGATACACAAAATTGCTAAGAATACAAAAATGAAAACTCCTATGTGTCTCAAAATTGAATAAAGATGAGCTCAGATAGTAAAAGATTTGGTATAATCAACATTTATGATACTTCGTCAAATAAAGTTTCTTAAAACATGATCTAAATTGTAAGTTTGATGCTCACTCTTGAAACGAGCTGTCGCAATTTATTCAGGACTGAAATGACAGAGCAAGAGATAATCTGTCAAGAATGTAAAATGAATAATGGAGCGATCGTGATGAATAGCGCGTACAGACATGACAAGCGGGGATTGAATATAATTTCTAGGAGGCGCATATTCAATGAACAATGGTAGTGCTGATTGGTAAATAGATTAGGGACACCGGCAAATTATGATGAAAAGTAATCGCACTATTGGTTATTTTCGGCCTGATTTATGCAATATAATTGACAGGATGTGCATAAAAATTATACCCAGGTATATCTTTCATTAGTTATCTAAGCACATCATGCAGAATTTTTAGCTGGATACAGATTCTTAATAACTTATAGGTGATTTCATGCATCAATGTAGGATTTATTTTCATCAGGTAAATAAGTAATTGTGTAAATCAATGAAGTGAAACGAGACAACCACACACAACATGTCGTCATCACATTTCCAACCCCCTGCATTGCTACCGTCTTGGGAGGGGGCGGACAAATAATATGTAGTGTTTTTATTATGGGAACGAGAGAGGATTCGAAATTCAGTCATCTGTATTTACGCTATATGTATATCCAGTCCTCGATTGAAGCCTGATTGATTTCGCTCAAGCTGTGGTCTTTAAAGGGTAAAATGGTGCATATTACGTCATATACACCAAAAGATCTGCTGTTCATCAGAGTTTTTATGAATTCCCTCATTAAAATAATAAGAAGAAAACAATATAAAACTATATAGGGCACATGGTGTGTCATCCACAAGAGTGATGACCAGATTAGCATACCTCATTACAAGTCAACCTATATTGTCATATAAATACTAGACCTTTAAATTCACTTCAGAATCCTTATTCCTCCACGTATGATTACGACTATTATTTCAATCGCTATTTTTGTTATTACTTTATATTCAGAGAAGCACGAAAATAGTGAGCGCCTGCCAGGAATATCCTTGATATCTTTTTTCTTAAGCATGAGAGAGATAGAGAGAGAGAGAGAGAGAGAGAGAGAGAGAGAGAGGAGGGGCGTACCATGACCAATCCTTTATAAGAAACGTGCTTTTTTCGAATGGTCTTTCTCTAAATGACTACTTCAATTAGATAGAGCGATATCTTTCATTCATATTTTGAAAATGCAGTGAGCGGGCGAGGCTATGTTTTATTCCACTGAACATGCTGAACTAGAACAAAGAGAACTATTCAATCACTGCAAAAGTACAAATTACAGCACTGGTAAACGTTCTTCATTATTTGCCTGTATGAGATTGAAGCTAGATGAGTTGATGCTTCCTATCTTCTGCATTTGCATGTTCGTAAAAGCGAAGTATCTTGGATTCTTCTGAAATATGGGCATTAAATCAATAATAACTCGGGAATAGGGAAAGGAAAGTGACATTGAATTATATTTCCTTGTAAAGTGACGTATTTGTAATATCGTGCGTTTGCACGTGATGCATTTTCCTTTTTCGACGTGCTTCCTACAAGCAATATCTTATTAGTGCATCTTTCCCTAGTCGAAGGGTGCATTCTAAGTGCCGATTGGTCAGATATATTTTTCAATCTACTTGATTGGTCAAATTTATAACGTAGGGAATATCAGTAAGTGATACTACACTAATATGGATTACATTGATATAATAACTCGCCGCGTCAACGTACTCCATTTTCATTCGTCAAATTCATAATAATCCTCTGTGAAAATAATAATTCTTTCCTGCAAGCAAATGTGAAAAATGTGGATTTCTCATTACTAATGATAGGGTAACATCAACCTTGTTTTCCCGATTCATGAACAATTGAGCTGGAATAAAACTTTAATGACATTGGAGTAGGTTGTGAATCTTTTAGGAAGAGAGTGAAAGAAACTAAAGTCTACGAACAGTTCCATCCTCATGGATAAGACGGGATCCAGTTATCACATATTTTATTTTTCATTGGATACGATTCTGATATGAAACTGTAAAGGAGAGTCAATGTTACTTTCAAATTTATCCTGGAGTTTGCGACCCATCCAGGCATTTGGAACTAAACTTCATACTCAAGAACGAAGACGTTCGTACGGAGCATATTCATCTCCTTGAAGAAATATATGTTATGCTCCATTCTTAACAATACCTGATCGAATATTTAACGATATGCATTATGTCACCTGAATATCTAACAAGACTACTACTAAATCAATCTACGAAAAAATCATGAACTCTGTTACGTGGATTCATTTCCTATTTTGATATTTATTAACTGTAAGTGGTAGCTAACCGTGCCAAGAAGCAAGCATGTCTACTACGACAACACGTGTGGACGTGGTTGATAACCCTGACGTTGGTAGTGTCCATGAACCTGACAGGTTTAAGATGACAGCGATATTCCTCGCCATAATTCTCAATTCGCTTGTTCTGATTGTTATCAAGTACCAAATTGACCTCCAGGAGTACATGCGAACTCTCTACCAGATTCTTGCAATTTCCGACATAGCTCTCGGCATCACCTACAACGCCTGGTCGATCTGTTGGTATTCGATGAAAAGGTCCCACCAACATTGCATTGTGATAAGTATGGCATTTTCATTTCCATACTTCATGTCTCTCGTTTCTACAATGGTCACTCTGTGTGCGATCAGTCTCAACCTCTACCTCCTCGTTACAAGACCGTTAAGATATCCTACAATCGTCACAAGAACCAGCTTTTATTTTACAATTGCTATCACATTTCTAATTGTTACGGTGGTATGTGGAATATATTTCCCGATTCGTTCTTCATCTATAATAAATCTGCTGATAGATCGATGCCTGGCTCAAAATCTTACACCAAAATCGAATTGGACTTCAGTACTTCATACAATCATGCATACGTTTCCAGTTTTTGCAACAGTCGCTTTCACGTCGGTTATTTACATTAAGCTACTAGTCATTGTGCGCCGATTACAAAAAGCAGTCACACCCCCTAAAGACAGAAGTCAGATGCAAACGGAAGAGGCACATGCTCATCCATCAAACAACTCACCTGAAAGCCATGGTCGTTGTAAGGAGACACCACAGCAGAATTTGGAAGTTTTGAGGGATCACCAGCCTCGTGCTCAACCGTGCAGGAGAAGATTGAAGGGATTTGCAACCATTCTCCTTTCGAGCACAGTCTTCTGCCTATCCTGGACACCTTACGTGATGACCTACTACACACCGCTGCCACCTGTGATGATGAATATCTTCGATACTCTCTCAGGAAGCTGCCCCTGGATCCAACCCATTATTTACCTCCTCACCAACTCCGAGGCTAGGAACATTTGTGTGAGCGCTCTGAGGAGATGCCTTCAGAAATTATGTTCTGTTTGTAAAGATGATTCTAACACATCATAATTGAATGCTTATTCATATGTTTTTAATGTCATCGTTTGAGTAAACAAACATGTGTAATCAATTAAAGATCAACTCACATCTTTGCGTTTTAACCTGCTTCAGCCCAGTGTTCTTAGAAATTCAAAACGCTCCCTAGACGCACAGCGTACGCGGATCAGACGGACGTTCGGCTTGCGCTCCCGTCAGTCCTCCATGTGACCTGCGTCCCGGGAGCGTTTTTATTAAAAAAAACGCTGGGCCGACGCTGGCTAAAACGCAAAAAGGTAAGTCGGTCTCAAGATTAGGTGTGTATAAATTAGTACATATATATGCATTTGTCCACTTTGCAAGACATGTTCTAATCTTCGTCGCCGTTTCGGATTTAAAATATTAAAGTGAAATAGGGAATCTTTTGTTGACTATGGAAGGCGTCATGGAATGAACCTTACCTTGGAACTTTGCAAGTTGTAATCAACACTAATATGGCATTATTAGAGATAAGAACAACATAATATTTCTGTGTACATAGTTGACTGAACGGGATTTAATCGATTTGGTAACGACCACTGGCGTAACGTGTACCAAAGAATATTCAAATGAGGGATTTATCATCGTAATCATAAAAAGTTCAATTTTCATATTGATAGAAGTTTTTAAACGTAATCATGTTTTCTTGAATCAGGATACTTACTTTACGCTGCGAGCAGAATTGACAAAAGATAATGAATTCCATGTTCTATTGAACAGGCGTGACACGTGTTCG
>BQKZ01002313.1:30058-43564 GCA_036244855.1 Temnopleurus reevesii | reverse complement strand
ATGATTATCGTTGTTAATGTATCTTTAGAGTGGAGAGGGCCAGGGAGTTCAGGGGAGAGAATTACAAAATATTTTTGATCCCAACTCCGAATGATAATTTTTCTCAGCATCGAACTGTATCCGTTAAAATGAGCTCTCCAGCTCTTCATGGAGAAAGGGAGAGAGATAGAGAGAGAGAGAGAGAGAGAGAGAGAGAGAGAAGGAGAGAGAGAGAGAGAGAGAGAGTGGGATGCAGAGGCTTGGATACTTTCCTATAGTCCGAAATTAAGGCCCAAAATAAAAGAGAAAAAAAAGGCGGTGATATCGGGAGTGATTTGAGGTTTCCACAATTAAACCGAATAAAATACTATATTAGACAAATAAATATTAAGAAATCTTCCTTGCAAATAAAGCAATACCAAACAAGATATCTAAAAAAATAATGTTCTCGCCCAGTTTTTTTTTCTCGTAACTTTGAAACAAATTGCACAAATGAGTGAAGCCAACAAGTTGATATTTGCATTGTCAAAAGAAGAGTCTACCTCAAAATATTATGTCTTCAACAGGAACAGAAAGATCAAATGAACAGAATAAAAAAAAAAAGATTTGAGAAAAATCGCATAGCTAATGAGAACTCCTGACAAATATTTTTTTCAGTATACTCTTCTTTTTATGCGATAGTGGTATGCGTAGAATTTTGTTTGTTGATGAATGAATTCGTCTTTCAAATCTTTACAAATCTTTGTATTTTGATTAACAGTTTTATATTCATCGAAAACATGGGAAAATATTATTTGAAGAAAAACGATGTTGAAAAGATGATCAAAGTTCTCTGCTAATTAACTAAAAATGTGTAATGATTTTCAATGCATATTTGGTAAAAACGACCTCACGAGAGATATGGGAAATATTATGATGATAGTGAGTAAATCCGTAACAATGTAAACACTTTGTTTTCGTAACTGAACCTTTAAAAAATTGTTAGGTTCTTTACATGATGGTGATATGATAACTACGAGTTAAAATAGGGAGATAGGGGGAAAACCCTGAGAGGAAAGCAAAATGAGGAAATTCTGATTAATGAAAGAAAATATGCGAGGAGGAGCTTTTTCGATTTGAAATCATTATTGGTTTTAAATGTGTCTTTATTGAATTTTCATTCATTTGTTTTGAATATTTTTGCGCAAATTTTGAACAGTCATGAATTACAGAATAGGGACGCGAAATTATGTGATTCTGAAGAAGATTCATTCGACCCCCNCGACGCTGGCTAAAACGCAAAAAGGTAAGTCGGTCTCAAGATTAGGTGTGTATAAATTAGTACATTTATATGCATTTGTCCACTTTGCAAGACATGTTCTAATCTTCGTCGCCGTTTCGGATTTAAAATATTAAAGTGAAATAGGGAATCTTTTGTTGACTATGGAAGGCGTCATGGAATGAACCTTACCTTGGAACTTTGCAAGTTGTAATCAATACTAATATGGCATTATTAGAGATAAGAACAACATAATATTTCTGTGTACATAGTTGACTGAACGGGATTTAATCGATTTGGTAACGACCACTGGCGTAACGTGTACCAAAGAATATTCAAATGAGGGATTTATCATCGTAATCATAAAAAGTTCAATTTTCATATTGATAGAAGTTTTTAAACGTAATCATGTTTTCTTGAATCAGGATACTTACTTTACGCTGCGAGCAGAATTGACAAAAGATAATGAATTCCATGTTCTATTGAACAGGCGTGACACGTGTTCGGCTTTTATCCATGTGACAGAGCAAAATGTATTCCGTGTATATCTCGCATGGCACTGCTGCGATGGAAGTTGTTGTCAAACGCCTTATCCCTTCTGCTTACATTGGATGTAATAGTAGTGGTTCAATGTTGATAGGGTTAATCTAAGGGTTCTTGGTTGGAAAAACATTTCTCGCTGAATACCGTTATGATTATGATAAAGTCTCCTTTGAACATTATCCTGGATTAAATGTTTCATGAAGCTTGCGTAGGCAGACTCACGCATTGGCGTTTTTATTCTGTGTCGGTCGAGTGTTTTTTTATTTTATTTTAAACGCTCCTGGAGTGCACGGTATACGCTGATCAGACGGAGGACTGACCGTTCGGCTTGCGGTCAAGGAGCGTATGTTCAACGTCAGTCCGCCGTATGACCTGCGTCTTTGTTCGTCCACGGAGTGTTTCTTAAGTTAAAAAAAACACTGTGCCGACACAGGCTAAAAACGCAAAGATGTGAGTAAGCATTTAGGGTTATCGGTGGACAAACATTCCTCGATGCCCACCCTGAAATCCACATCTTGCTGTGAGGGCACCATGTTAAGATATTAATCAATAATATCAATAGATAACTAAATAAATGAATGAATAATTATGCCAACGTCTCCTCGTAACAAGATGTACAGGGTTATGTTGCATAAAGCTGTTCGTAGATCTACGCACGACTTTACAAACGACGGGTGACTCTTTGTTCTACTCAATGATAACTCCTGGGATACACAGCTGTGTCCTTAAAGAAGGACTTGGTGAAACACCGCCCTGGATCACGCAGATTGGTGTAAGCTACTGGACAATAGCACCCTTGCTTATATAACTGCTGCGCTATTTGCGAAGAAGACACAAGAGTTTCCTGGAAGAGTAACATATACATGTGAGGCTCGTCGCGACAAAAGGGCCCTTAAGCTGTTTACGCGTACGCAGTAAAACTCTGCGTGGTAGCGTGACGTCACAATGGGCTGAACAGGAGCGTGGAAAGAGCTAGGTTTAGTACCCAGGTGTAATGCTAAATAAATCTCAGAACATTGCGGTAGAAATCAGAATTTCTGTAACGGTACAGACGCTGCTTCTTTATGTTATTTATAATCATACTCACAACCGTGTAAACTGTATGCGAATCAACTTTTGTACCAGGAGAGTTAAATATCGGAGAAAAAAANATTATGGACACAAGGGAAGTTATAGAGTGAAATTGAATGTGGTTAAAAAAAAATTGAGTTATGTCAGTAAAAAATAACGGGAAAAGACCTTACAGTTTTTGTTTTATTTTATAATATTTTATAATATATTTAATGGGAATGTTTCATGTAGTTTTTTTTTGCGTTTATTCTCATAATAGTTTTAGGTTGTTTAAAATATGCACCACCCATCCGTTGGTTAAAGATAACCTACTTGATTTATGAACATTTTCTTTTTCAGCCAATTATTTGCTGGTACGAAACCAATATCTAACCAATATGATGACCGCAATCGGTCGTGTTGGTTGGTTACTTATTTCAATTATTATACGGCAAATCAATTTGAATCTCTTGCAGTGTGAAAAAAATATATATGTAATATTTAGCACAATAAAATCATTCCACATACTTCTCAACGTAAAGCATTGATATCATTTCATCAGCTTTGCATGAAATCGATCAATGAAAAATATTTCGTTTGTAATAAAAAAGAAAGTGAGCAACGGTTGAAATAAAATGTGCTATTCTTGACTATTCGAGCGTTTATAAAATATAGAAGAGTAAGTGGTTGTTGCAAGGCTATGATACTTCGTTTCCACAGCACCTTACTTTGATTGACATATTCATTACTAGCACATAGCCTAGATTCATCAAAATTGCCATCATTATGGCAATATCATTCATCGCTCTGTCACACGTTAATATGTGATTTTACATCAAAACGAGTGTAGTACGCGCCCCATGCGCCGAAATGTGCAAGGGTGCGTGATTTGTTTTGAATTATTTCTGTTTGCGATCGGTTTGCGTCAGCCAAGCGTGTACCCTGTGTTTTCTATTCAAGCAAAGTATCTAAAATTGCAAGTACACTGCCCATACATGTAATCCCAAATGTGCGACTTAACCATCACCAAGATCACAGATTGGACAGGATATTACAACTCATTTGATTGGTCTTTGCATTCATTTACCCTACCACTCCCTAAAATATATCATTATGATCCATATAGTTTATTAAGTGCGGGCTCGCTATCAATCAGCGGTAGAGGACATATAAACACATATATTTCAGATATGTCCTTATTTTTCATTCATATCTTGCGCAGTTGATAACGTGATCATGAGAAGGATATGCTGAGAAACCCATCTTCAAAAAGAGTCAGGCATGTTCAGTTGAATTTTAAGCAAACAGTTAGATGTCACAGTCTCCAATCGGGAACAAGAAAGGGTCCATCGTAAAAAGAAGAGAATCAACTCAGTTTGCCATTCCTGGAGTCGTTTCCTACATTGTAGATCCTCTACCTTACGAATAAATGGATCTTTCGGGAGATTTTTTGGTCAACTCTTGACTTGGATTTTATTTATTCACAAATTAAGAGGTGATTATTTCTATTCCGAAGTTTAATGCGCCTTATAAGTGTTTTTGTCAACGCGATATGGGAAAACATCAGTGACGTGATACGAAACAAGTTCCATTTTTCGCCGATGAGAACTATCATTCCTACGACATGATCAAATCTTATGCCTGAAGTAAAAAATCACAATGGAAAGTTCTACTAGCTTAAATGTTGTTATTACCGAAGACGAAAATGAACCTCAGCCGGACACATTCAAAATTGTTACGATTTTCCTGAGCATTATCTTGAACGCAATCGTACTCATTGTTATCAGATATCAGTTAGAGCTCCAGGAATACATGAGAGCTCTTTACCAGATCCTTGCTTTGTCCGACATAGCACTTGGAATAACGTACAATGGCTGGGGTGTTTTGTGGTTTTACATGGCAGATTCAAAAGAGAATTGCCTTATGATGAGTATGGTATTTGCTTTCCCGTATTGTATATCCTTCATTGCTACAATGGTTTGTCTCTGTGGGATAACTCTTAATCTTTACCTCCTCGTTACGAGGCCCCTGAGATATCACTCAATTGTTACCAAAACTCGATTCTACTTCACGACTCTCACGATTTTCATCCTCATAGTGCTTATTTCTTGTCTATATCTACCGATTCCAACCTCTCCCTTCATGAAGCTTTTGACAGATCGTTGCTTCGCGCAGGATCTTACGCCCAAAGCGCACTGGACTTCAATCGCGCACACCATCATTCGTACATTACCCGTGTTTTGTACATTTACATTCACATCTATTATCTATACTAGACTGCTGGTCATTGCACATAAGCTAAGAAAGACGGTGGAACCATTTGAAAACTCTTACCGAACTCAAACTGATCACGGTAATATTGGATCTATAAATCCTTCGACTGACGTTCCAAGCGCATCACATCAAAATAGGGATGCGCGTAATGGCAATCGACCGAGCAGACGAGCATTCAAAGGATTCGCAACAATTCTCCTCTCGACCGCCACGTTCGGGTTTTCTTGGACGCCGTATATTTTATACTATCTCACACCAATGCCATCTCTGGTGGTTAATATCTTTGACACCCTCTCAGGATGCTGTCCGTGGATCCAACCTATTATTTACCTTCTGACGAATTCAGAGGCGAGAAATCTATGCCTGGCAACAATTAGGCGATGTCTCGGGAAATGACTTTGGGTCGTCACATAAAAATTATATCTCAAATGTCTTAACCAATTTAATACTGCAAAAGTTTTTTTTGCTATAACATTATTATGTTTAGAATATGCACCACCCATCCGTTGGTTAAAGACAACCTACTTGATTTACGAACAGTTTCTTTTTCAGCCAATTATTTGATGGTGCGAAACCAATATCTAACCAATATTATGACCGCAGTCGGTCGTGTTGGTTGGTTACTTATTTCCATTATTATACGGAAAATCAATTTTAATCTCTTGCATTGTTAAAAATATATGATATTATTTAGCACAAAAATTCATTACACACACTTCTCAACGTGAATCATTGATATCATTTCATCAGCTTTGCATGAAATCGATCATTGAAAAATATTTGTTTTGTAATAAAAAAGAAAGTGAGCAACGGTTGAAATAAAAATGTGCTAAACATTCTGGTTTATTCGAGCGTATAAAAAGTGTAAAATGCTGTGGGTAATCCGTTTCAACAGCACTTTACTTTGATTTGACATATTCATTACCGGCACACAACCTAGATTCATCGAAATTACCATCATTATGGCAATACTATACAACGCCCTGTTACACATCATTATTTATACAATTTACATCAAACGAACCTAAGTATGCACCCCGTGCGTCGAAATGTGCAAGGTGCTTGATTGACTTTCAATTCGCTCTGCTTTTTTCGGTTTGCGTCAGCCAAGTGTATACGCTGCGTTTGCTACTCGAGCAAAGTATTTCGAATTGCAAATACACTGGGCAAACCTCGGGTATATATGTAATCCCAAATGTGTGACTTATCTATTTCCTAGATCGCAGATTGGACAGGATATTATAACTCATTTGATTGGTCTTTGCACTCACCTACCCTACCACTCCCTAAAAGATATCAATATGATCCAGATAATTTGCTAAGTACTGGTTCGCTATCAATCAGCGGTAGAGGGCATATAAATATATACATATTTCAGATATGTCCTTATTTTTCGTTGATATCTTGCGCATTTGATAACGTGATCATGAGCAGGACATGCGGAGAAGCTCCTCTTCAAAAAGAGTCAGTCTTGTTCATTTAATTTTTGAGCAAACAGTTAAATGTGACAGTCACAAATTGCGGACAAGAAAAGGTCTATCGTAAAGAAAATAAACTCAGTTTGCCATTCCTGGAGTCGTTCCCTACATTGTAGGTCCTCTACTTTACGAATAAATGCATCTTTCGGGAGATTGTTTGGTCAATCCCTGACTTGGATATGATTGATTCACCAATTAAGAGCTGATTATCTTTATTCAGAAGCTTAATTTGTGCTACAAGTGTTTCTTTCAACGCGATATAGGAAAACATCAGTGAAGTGTCTAATCATATGCTTACAGGAACGAAGGTGAATTATTTCTGCCAAAAAAGTACCATTTTTGCTCAAGAACTATCATTCCTACAAACTAAATAATCAGGTCTTGTGCCTGAAGTAAAGGATCAGAATGGAAACTTCTACTAGCTTGAATGTTGTTATACATACCGAAGACGGAAATGAACCTCAGCCGGACACATTCAAAATTGTTACGATTTTCCTAAGCATTATTTTGAACGCAATCGTACTTATTGTTATCAGATATCAATTAGAGCTCCAGGAATACATGAGAGCTCTTTACCAGATCCTTGCTTTGTCCGACATAGCGCTTGGAATAACGTACAATGGCTGGGGTGTTTTGTGGTTTTACATGGCAGATTCAAAAGAGAATTGCCTTATGATGAGTATGGTATTTGCTTTCCCGTATTGCATTTCCTTCATTGCTACAATGGTTTGTCTCTGCGGAATAACTCTAAATCTGTACCTCCTCGTTACGAGGCCTCTGAGATATCACTCCATCGTTACCAAAACTCGATTCTACTTCACAACTGTCTCAATTTTCATCCTCATAGTGCTAATATCTTGTCTATATCTACCGATTCCATCGTCACCCTTCATGAAGCTTTTGACAGATCGTTGTTTCGCGCAGGACCTTACGCCCAAAGCGCACTGGACTTCAATCGCGCACACTATCATTCGTACATTACCCGTGTTTTGTACATTCACATTCACATCCATTATCTATGCTAGACTGCTGGTTATTGCACATAAGCTAAGAAAGACGGTGGAACCATTTGAAAACTCTTACCGAACTCAAACTGATCACGTCGACACCGGGACTATAAATCCTTCGACTGAAGTTAATGTTCCAAGCGCATCGCATCAAGATAGGGATGCGCGTACTGTCAACCGACCGAGTAGACGCGCATTCAAAGGATTCGCAACAATTCTCCTCTCGACCGCCACGTTCGGGTTTTCTTGGACGCCGTATATTTTATACTATCTCACACCAATGCCATCTCTGGTGGTTAATATCTTTGACACCCTCTCAGGATGCTGTCCGTGGATCCAACCTATTATTTACCTTCTGACGAATTCAGAGGCGAGAAATCTATGCCTGGCAACAATTAGGCGATGTCTCGGGAAATGACTTTGGGTCGTCACATAAAAATTATATCTCAAATGTCTTAACCAATTTAATACTGCAAAAGTTTTTTTTGCTATAACATTATTATGTTTAGAATATGCACCACCCATCCGTTGGTTAAAGACAACCTACTTGATTTACGAACAGTTTCTTTTTCAGCCAATTATTTGATGGTGCGAAACCAATATCTAACCAATATTATGACCGCAGTCGGTCGTGTTGGTTGGTTACTTATTTCCATTATTATACGGAAAATCAATTTTAATCTCTTGCATTGTTAAAAATATATGATATTATTTAGCACAAAAATTCATTACACACACTTCTCAACGTGAATCATTGATATCATTTCATCAGCTTTGCATGAAATCGATCATTGAAAAATATTTGTTTTGTAATAAAAAAGAAAGTGAGCAACGGTTGAAATAAAAATGTGCTAAACATTCTGGTTTATTCGAGCGTATAAAAAGTGTAAAATGCTGTGGGTAATCCGTTTCAACAGCACTTTACTTTGATTTGACATATTCATTACCGGCACACAACCTAGATTCATCGAAATTACCATCATTATGGCAATACTATACAACGCCCTGTTACACATCATTATTTATACAATTTACATCAAACGAACCTAAGTATGCACCCCGTGCGTCGAAATGTGCAAGTTGCTTGATTGACTTTAAATTTGCTCTGCTTTGTTCGGTTTGCGTCAGCCAAGTGTATACGCTGCGTTTGCTACTCGAGCAAAGTATTTCGAATTGCAAATACACTGGGCAAACCTCGGGTATATATGTAATCCCAAATGTGTGACTTATCTATTTCCTAGATCGCAGATTGGACAGGATATTATAACTCATTTGATTGGTCTTTTGCATTCATCTACCCTACCACTCCCTAAAATATATCATTATAATCCAGATAATTTGCTAAGTGCAGGTTCGCTATCAATCAGCGGTAGAGGGCATATAAATATATACATATTTCAGATATGTCCTTATGTTTCGTTTATATCTTGCGCAATTGATAACGTGATCATGAGCAGGACATGCGGAGAAGCTCTTCTTCAAAGAGAGTCAGGCTTGTTCATTTAATTTGTGAGCAAACAGGTAAATGTGACAGTCACACATTGCGGACAAGAAGAGGTATATCGTAAAGAAAATAAACTCAGTTTGCCATCCCTGGAGTCGTTACCTACATTGTAGGTTCTCTACTTTACGAATAAATGCATCTTTCGGGAGATTGTTTGGTCAATCCCTGACTTGGATATGATTGATTCACCAATTAAGAGCTAATTATCTTTATTCAGAAGCTTAATTTGTGTTACAAGTGTTTCTGTCAACGCGATATAGGAAAACATCCGTGAAGTGTCTAATCATATGCTCACAGGAACGAAGGTGAATTCTTTCTGCCACAAAAAAGTACCATTTTCGCTCAAGAACTATCATTCCGACGAACTAAATAATCAGGTCTTGTGACTGACGTGGTAGCTCATAATGGAAACTTCTACTAGCTTGAATGTTGTTATTCATAACGAAGACGAAAATGAACCTCAGCCGGACACATTCAAAATTGTTACGATTTTCCTGAGCATTATCTTAAATGCAATCGTACTTATTGTGATCAGATATCAATCAGAGCTCCAGGAATACATGAAAGCTCTTTACCAGATCCTTGCTTTGTCTGACATAGCGCTTGGAATAACGTACAATGGCTGGGGTGTTTTGTGGTTTTACATGGCAGATTCTAAAGAGAACTGCCTCATGATGAGTATGGTATTTGCTTTCCCGTATTGTATATCCTTCATTGCTACAATGGTTTGTCTCTGTGGGATAACTCTTAATCTTTACCTCCTCGTTACGAGGCCCCTGAGATATCACTCAATTGTTACCAAAACTCGATTCTACTTCACGACTCTCACGATTTTCATCCTCATAGTGCTTATTTCTTGTCTATATCTACCGATTCCAACCTCTCCCTTCATGAAGCTGTTGACAGATCGTTGCTTCGCGCAGGATCTTACGCCCAAAGCGCACTGGACTTCAATCGCGCACACCATCATTCGTACATTACCCGTGTTTTGTACATTTACATTCACAGCTATTATCTATACTAGACTGCTGGTCATTGCACATAAGCTAAGAAAGACGGTGGAACCATTTGAAAACTCTTACCGCACTCAAACTGATCACGTTAACATTGGATCTGTAAATCCTTCGACTGAAGTTAATGTTCCAAGCGCATCACCTAGAGATGCGCGTAATGTCAACCGACCGAGCAGACATGGCAGACGAGCATTCAAAGGATTCGCAACAATTCTCCTGTCAACCGCCACTTTTGGGTTTTCCTGGACGCCGTATATCTTATACTATCTCACACCAATGCCATCTCTGGTGGTTAATATCTTTGACACCCTCTCAGGATGCTGTCCGTGGATCCAACCTATTATTTACCTTCTGATGAATTCAGATGCGAGGAATCTATGTCTGGCAACAATTAGGCGATGTCTCGGGAAATGACTTTGTGTCGTCACATAAAAATTATATCTCAAATGTCTTAACCAATTAAATACTGCAAAAGGCTTTTTGCTATAACATTATTATGTTTAGAATAGGCACCACCCATCCGTTGGTTAAACATAACCTACTTGATTTACGAACAGTTTCTTTTTCAGCCAATTATTTGATGGTGCGAAACCAATATCTAACCAATATTATGACCGCAATTGGTCGTGTTGGTTGGTTACTTATTTCCATTATTATACGGAAAATCAATTTTAATCTCTTGCATTGTTAAAAATATATGATATTATTTGGCACAAAAATTCATTACACACACTTCTCAACGTGAATCATTAATATCATTTCATCAGCTTTGCATGAAATCGATCATTGAAAAATATTTGTTTTGTAATAAAAAAAGAAAGTGAGCAACGGTTGAAATAAAATGTGCTAAATATTCTGGTCTATTCGAGCGTATAAAAAATGTAAAATGCTGGGGGGAATCCGTTTCCACAGCACTTTACTTTGATTTGACATATTCATTACTAGCACACAACCTAGATTCATCGAAATTGCCATCATTATGGCAATACTATACAACTCCCTGTCACACATCATTATTTATACAATACGAACCTAAGTATACACCCCGTGCCCCGAAATGTGCAAGCTGCTTGATTGACTTTCAATTCGCTCTGCTTTGTTCGGTTTGCGTCAGCCAAGTGTATACGCTGCGTTTTCTACTCGAGCAAAGTATTTCGAATTGCAAATACACTGGGCAAACCTCGGGTATATATGTAATCCCAAATGTGTGACTTATCTATTTCCTAGATCGCAGATTGGACAGGATATTATAACTCATTTGATTGGTCTTTTGCATTCATCCACCCTACCACTCCCTAAAATATATCATTATAATCCAGATAATTTGCTAAGTGCAGGTTCGCTATCAATCAGCGGTAGAGGGCATATAAATATATACATATTTCAGATATGTCCTTATGTTTCGTTTATATCTTGCGCAATTGATAACGTGATCATGAGCAGGACATGCGGAGAAGCTCTTCTTCAAAGAGAGTCAGGCTTGTTCATTTAATTTTTGAGCAAACAGGTAAATGTGACAGTCACATATTGCGGACAAGAAGAGGTATATCGTAAAGAAAATAAACTCAGTTTGCCATTCCTGGAGTCGTTACCTACATTGTAGGTTCTCTACTTTACGAATAAATGCATCTTTCGGGAGATTGTTTGGTCAATCCCTGACTTGGATATGATTGATTCACCAATTAAGAGCTAATTATCTTTATTCAGAAGCTTAATTTGTGTTACAAGTGTTTCTGTCAACGCGATATAGGAAAACATCCGTGAAGTGTCTAATCATATGCTCACAGGAACGAAGGTGAATTCTTTCTGCCACAAAAAAGTACCATTTTCGCTCAAGAACTATCATTCCGACGAACTAAATAATCAGGTCTTGTGACTGACGTGGTAGCTCATAATGGAAACTTCTACTAGCTTGAATGTTGTTATTCATAACGAAGACGAAAATGAACCTCAGCCTGACACATTCAAAATTGTTACGATTTTCCTGAGCATTATCTTAAATGCAATCGTACTTATTGTGATCAGATATCAATCAGAGCTCCAGGAATACATGATAGCTCTTTACCAGATCCTTGCTTTGTCTGACATAGCACTTGGAATAACGTACAATGGCTGGGGTGTTTTGTGGTTTTACATGGCAGATTCTAAAGAGAACTGCCTCATGATGAGTATGATATTTGCTTTCCCGTATTGCATTTCCTTCATTGCTACAATGGTTTGTCTCTGCGGAATAACTCTTAATCTTTACCTCCTCGTTACGAGTCCTCTGAGATATCACTCCATCGTTACCAAAACTCGATTCTACTTCACAACTCTCTCGATTTTCATCCTCATAGTGCTGATTTCTTGTCTATATCTACCGATTCCATCGTCACCCTTCATGAAGCTTTTGACAGATCGTTGCTTCGCGCAGGATCTTACGCCCAAAGCGCACTGGACTTCAATTGCGCACACTATCATTCGTACATTGCCCGTGTTTTGTACATTTACATTCACAGCTATTATCTATACTAGACTGCTGGTCATTGCACATAAGCTAAGAAAGACGGTGGAACCATTTGAAAACTCTTACCGCACTCAAACTGATCACGTTAACATTGGATCTGTAAATCCTTCGACTGAAGTTAATGTTCCAAGCGCATCACCTAGAGATGCGCGTAATGTCAACCGACCGAGCAGACATGGCAGACGAGCATTCAAAGGATTCGCAACAATTCTCCTGTCAACCGCCACTTTTGGGTTTTCCTGGACGCCGTATATCTTATACTATCTCACACCAATGCCATCTCTGGTGGTTAATATCTTTGATACCCTCTCGGGATGCTGTCCGTGGATCCAACCTATTATTTACCTTCTGACGAATTCAGAGGCGAGAAATTTATCTCTGGGAACATTTAGGCGATGTCTCGGCAAATGACTTTGAGTACCAACATAGTCTTAAAATGACTCTTAAAAAGTTAATCGGGGTAGAAAAAAGAATATGCATGTTTGGCGGGTAGCAATTTGTGCAATATAGTGTAATAACGCTTAGAATTGTGCAAATCCTTACTCAACAAACACCAATCTGCATGTTACCTCATTTACACAGTATAATTGGTAAGTTTTAGATGGTTATTTCGTTGCTACGCTATGCCTTAATACGCCAAGTCCATTTTTGGCAAAAAGAGGAGTAAAATTTATATTGATTTTTACTTCACTACCACTAAAAGTAAAGGATATCATCATACCATGATTACTCTGAGGAGTATATTCAGAAGAGCTATTCATGGGATTTATTCCTACAGGCTCACAATTCTCCATCTGGGTTTATTACGACGGTGAACTGTAGAGCAATATTTTGCTGAATTAAATTTAGTGAAGATAAAAGGGGCTTATTCAACAATAAGATATTGAATTGGCA